>OX463242.1:610000-800000 GCA_949820135.1 Sylvilagus floridanus | reverse complement strand
AGAGCTCCCGTCCCCTGGTTCACAACAGCCAGGGCCAAGCCAGGCCAAAGCAGCAGCCAGGAGCTGCATCCGCGTGTGCCACGTGGGCAGCAGGTGCCCCAAGCACACGGGCCTCCCAGGCGCTTAGCAGGGAGGTGGCCGGGACGTGGGGGTGGGAATGGAGCCGGTGCGGTGGCCGCTGACCCTGCTGGCCGGAGGCACTGACCCTGCACACCCGAGCACACCAGGGCGGCTGGAGCTGTGGATGCGCAGGCCTGCCTGGGACTGCCTGTCCTCGCCCTTCGCCCACTGACAAGCCCAGCCTCCCCGCCGGGCCGCCAGGCTTGGGGCAAACACTGAGCTCTGGCGGCCGGCCGCGTGCTACGAAGTTGCAAGCAGCGGTGAGCAGAGTCCCAGGTGGGCTCAGACCTTGTCCCGTGAACTCCCACATCTAGCGCGCCGCTGTGACACCACCACACACGCCTCTCCCCGCCTCTCCCGCCGGCTGCACCCTCAGGAGCCTCAGCACGCAGCAGCCGCCCGAGGCACCGGTTCCAGCCCCAGCTGCTCCACGTCCGACCCAGCGCCCGGGAGGGCAGCGGAGGACCCAAGGGCTCAGGCCGTGGGCCCACGTGGGAGACCGGAAGACGCTCCCGGCCTCGGCCTGGCCACGCCCTGGCCGTGCAGCCATTCGGGAGCGACCGGGGATGGAACGTCCCCCAGCTCTGCCTCTGGATACACGAAATCTTCCCTCTAAGGATCTGTGATCGCACGAAGGGATCTTCAGGGATGTCTGCACTTAAAGACCAGAGTCCAACAGGTGCCTCCTACAAGTCAGTGCGGCGGCTCAGGCACCCAGAACGGCCCCTGCGAGCCAAGGCCAAGTCCCGGTCTCCCCAAACCGCCCCCAGCATCCTTGGGGCCTCTCTCCCCTCTGGGGGGACACGCGCGGGCCTCTCTCCCCTCTGGGGGGACACGCGCGGGCCTCTCTCCCCTCTGGGGGGACACGCGCGGGCCTCTCTCCCCTCTGGGGGGACACGCGCGGGCCTCTCTCCCCTCTGGGGGGACACGCGCGGGCCTCTCTCCCCTCTGGGGGGGACACGCGCGGGCCTCTCTCCCCTCTGGGGGGGACACGCGCGGGCCTCTCTCCCCTCTGGGGGGACACGCGCGGGCCACTCTAACCTCTGGGGGGGACACGCGCGGGCCTCTCTCCCCTCTAGGGGGGACACGCGCGGGCCTCTCTCCCCTCTAGGGGGGACACGCGCGGGCCTCTCTCCCCTCTAGGGGGGACACGCGCGGGTCTCTCCACGCCCTGGGGGGGGGGACACGTGCGGGCCTCTCTCCCCTTTGGGGGGACACGCGCGGGCTTCTCTCCCCTCTGGGGGGACACGCGTGGGGCTCTCTAAACTCTGGGGGGACACGCGCGGGCCTCTCTCCCCTCTGGGGGGACACGCGCGGGCCTCTCTCCCCTCTGGGGGGACACGCGCGGGCCTCTCTCCCCTCTGGGGGGACACGCGCGGGCCTCTCTCCCCTCTGGGGGGACACGCGCGGGCCACTCTCCCCTCTGGGGGGACACGCGCGGGCCACTCTCCCCTCTGGGGGGACACGCGCGGGCCTCTCTCCCCTCTGGGGGGACACGCGCGGGCCTCTCTAACCTCTGGGGGGGACACGCGCGGGCCTCTCTCCCCCTCTGGGGGGACACGCGCGGGCCTCTCTCCCCTCTGGGGGACACGCGCGGGCCTCTCTCCCCTCTGGGGGGACACGCGCGGGCCTCTCTCCCCTCTGGGGGGACACGCGCGGGCCTCTCTCCCCTCTGGGGGGACACGCGTGGGGCTCTCTAAACTCTGGGGGGACACGCGCGGGCCTCTCTCCCTTCTAGGGGGGCACGCGCGGGCCTCTCTCCCCTCTGGGGGGACACGCGCGGGCCTCTCTCCCCCTCTGGGGGGGACACGCGCGGGCCTCTCTCCCCTCTGGGGGGACACGCGCGGGCCTCTCTCCCCTCTGGGGGGACACGCGCGGGCCACTCTCCCCTCTGGGGGGACACGCGTGGGGCTCTCTAAACTCTGGGGGGACACGCGCGGGCCTCTCTCCCTTCTAGGGGGGCACGCGCGGGCCTCTCCACGCCCTGGGGGGACACGCGCGGGCCTCTCTCCCCTCTGGGGGGACACGCGCGGGCCACTCTCCCCTCTGGGGGGACACGCGTGGGGCTCTCTAAACTCTGGGGGGACACGCGCGGGCCTCTCTCCCTTCTAGGGGGGCACGCGCGGGCCTCTCCACGCCCTGGGGGGACACGCGCGGGCCTCTCTCCGCTCGGCAGGAGGCTGCGGGGCAGGGCGGCCGCGGTCAGCTCCGAGCTGGGGCCGCGAGGACCACACGCGCACTCTGGGAGGAGAAAGCGAAGGGCCGGCTGCAGACTAGAGCTGCTGTCGCCTCCCACCAGCCACCGTGCGTGTCGCATCGCTCTCGGCAATGAGCATTCCACGGCGGCTCCTCGGCGCCCGCTGTCACGTCATCTCCCGCCGCCGTGCTGAGGCCGACGCCATGCTGCGGTACGGACGCCGGCAGGTCTCCGCCCCTGCCTGCCGCCACCGGCTCGCTCGAGGCCCCGCCCCCGGACGTCATCGCGCGAGCCCACGGGCGCCGCCATGCTGCGGTACGGACGCCGGCAGGTCTCCGCCCCTGCCTGCCGCCACCGGCTCGCTCGAGGCCCCGCCCCCGGACGTCATCGCGCGAGCCCACGGGCGCCGCCATGCTGCTGTACGGACGCCGGCAGGCCTCCGCCCCTGCCTGCCGCCACCGGCTCGCTCGAGGCCCCGCCCCCGGACGTCATCGCGCGAGCCCACGGGCGCCGCCTTGCTGCGGTACGGAAACGGCAGGTCTCCGCCCCTGCTACCCGCCTCTGCCTCGCTCGAGGCCCCGCCCTCCGAGACATCACAGCGCGACCCGCTGGCCGCCGCCATGCTGCGGTACGGAAACGGCAGGTCTTCGCCACGGCCACCCGCCTCTGCCTCGCTCGAGGCCCCGCCCCCCGCGACGTCATCACGCGAGCCCACGGGCGCCGCCATGTTGGGGGTCCTTGCCAGGGGCGCGCAGGTGTCTGCGTAAGATGCCGGCGCGGCGGCGCGGGCTCCCCCAAGATGGCGTCCATGCGGGAGAGCGACACGGGCCTGTGGCTGCACAACAAGCTGGGGGCCACGGATGAGCTGTGGGCGCCGCCCAGCATCGCGTCCCTGCTCACGGCCGCCGTCATCGACAACATCCGCCTGTGCTTCCACGGCCTCTCGTCGGCCGTGAAGCTCAAGCTGCTGCTCGGGACCCTGCACCTCCGCGCCGCACCGTGGACGAGGTGAGTGGGCGGCGAGCCGGCCCCGGCGTTGCCCGGCGCTCTCCGGCTCCCCGCCTGACAGCCCCGCGTCTCGTACCGCCCCGGCGCTCGCGTCGCCCCACGCGTGGTGCTCGTCCCCCCACGCCCCGCCCTCGGGCTCCCCGCCCCGGCGCTCCGGACAAACGCCCCCCACGTCCCCCTCACGTCCCCCTCACGTCCCCCCCTACGTCCCCCCTACGTCCCCCCCTACGTCCCCCCTACGTCCCCCCTCACGTCCCCCTCACGTCACCCCCACGTCCCCCCCTACGTCCCCCCCCCACGTCCCCCCCACGTCCCCCCCACGTCCCCCTCACGTCCCCCCTCACGTCCCCCTCACGTCCCCCCTACGTCCCCCTCACGTCCCCCCTACGTCCCCCCTCACGTCCCCCCCTACGTCCCCCTACGTCCCCCCCTACGTCCCCCCTACGTCCCCCTCACGTCCCCCTCACGTCACCCCCACGTCCCCCCCTACGTCCCCCCCACGTCCCCCCCACGTCCCCCCCACGTCCCCCTCACGTCCCCCTCACGTCCCCCTCACGTCCCCCCCCTACGTCCCCCCTCACGTCCCCCCCTACGTCCCCCCTACGTCCCCCCCTACGTCCCCCCTACGTCCCCCTCACGTCCCCCTCACGTCACCCCCACGTCCCCCCCTACGTCCCCCCCACGTCCCCCCCACGTCCCCCCCACGTCCCCCTCACGTCCCCCCTCACGTCCCCCTCACGTCCCCCTCACGTCCCCCTCACGTCCCCCCCTACGTCCCCCCTCACGTCCCCCCCTACGTCCCCCCTCACGTCCCCCCTCACGTCCCCCCCTACGTCCCCCTCACGTCCCCCCTCACGTCCCCCCCTACGTCCCCCTCACGTCCCCCCTCACGTCCCCCCCCTACGTCCCCCCTCACGTCCCCCCCTACGTCCCCCTCACGTCCCCCCTACGTCCCCCTCACGTCGCCCCTCACGTCACCCCCACGTCCCCCCTCACGTCCCCCCTCACGTCCCCCCTCACGTCCCCCCCTCACGTCCCCCTCACGTCCCCCCTCACGTCCCCCTCACGTCCCCCCTCACGTCCCCCCCACGTCCCCCCCTACGTCCCCCCTCACGTCCCCCCCTACGTTCCCCCTCACGTCCCCCCTCACGTCCCCCTCACGTCCCCCCTCACGTCCCCCCCACGTCCCCCCTCACGTCCCCCCCTACGTCCCCCTCACGTCCCCCCTCACGTCCCCCCCTACGTCCCCCTCACGTCCCCCCTCACGTCCCCCCCCTACGTCCCCCCTCACGTCCCCCCCTACGTCCCCCTCACGTCCCCCCTCACGTCCCCCTCACGTCCCCCTCACGTCCCCCCCTACGTCCCCCCTCACGTCCCCCCCTACGTCCCCCCTACGTCCCCCCCTACGTCCCCCCTACGTCCCCCTCACGTCACCCCCACGTCCCCCCCTACGTCCCCCCCACGTCCCCCCCACGTCCCCCCCACGTCCCCCTCACGTCCCCCCTCACGTCCCCCTCACGTCCCCCTCACGTCCCCCCCTACGTCCCCCCTCACGTCCCCCCCTACGTCCCCCCTCACGTCCCCCCTCACGTCCCCCCCTACGTCCCCCTCACGTCCCCCCTCACGTCCCCCCCTACGTCCCCCTCACGTCCCCCCTCACGTCCCCCCCCTACGTCCCCCCTCACGTCCCCCCCTACGTCCCCCTCACGTCCCCCCCTACGTCCCCCTCACGTCGCCCCTCACGTCACCCCCACGTCCCCCCTCACGTCCCCCCTCACGTCCCCCCTCACGTCCCCCCCTCACGTCCCCCTCACGTCCCCCCTCACGTCCCCCTCACGTCCCCCCTCACGTCCCCCCCACGTCCCCCCCTACGTCCCCCCTCACGTCCCCCCCTACGTTCCCCCTCACGTCCCCCCTCACGTCCCCCTCACGTCCCCCCTCACGTCCCCCCCACGTCCCCCCTCACGTCCCCCCCTACGTCCCCCTCACGTCCCCCCTCACGTCCCCCCCTACGTCCCCCTCACGTCCCCCCTCACGTCCCCCCCCTACGTCCCCCCTCACGTCCCCCCCTACGTCCCCCTCACGTCCCCCCTCACGTCCCCCTCACGTCCCCCTCACGTCCCCCCCTACGTCCCCCCTCACGTCCCCCTCTACGTCCCCCCTCACGTCCCCCCTCACGTCCCCCCCTACGTCCCCCTCACGTCCCCCCTCACGTCCCCCCCTACGTCCCCCTCACGTCCCCCCTCACGTCCCCCCCCACGTCCCCCCTCACGTCCCCCCTCACGTCCCCCCTCACGTGTCCCCCCCTACGTCCCCCCTCACGTCACCCCCTCACGTCCCCCCCTACGTCCCCCTCACGTCCCCCCTCACGTCCCCCTCACGTCCCCCCTCACGTCCCCCTCACGTCCCCCCTCACGTCCCCCTTCACGTCCCCCCCTACGTCCCCCCCTACGTCCCCCTCACGTCCCCCCCACGTCCCCCCTACGTCCCCCTCACGTCCCCCCTCACATCCCCCCCTACGTCCCCCCCTCACGTCCCCCCCTAGTCCCCCCCTCACGTCCCCCCTCACGTCCCCCCCTACGTCCCCCTCACGTCCCCCTCACGTCGCCCCTCACGTCACCCCCACGTCGCCCCTCACGTCCCCCCTCACGTCCCCCCCTACGTCCCCCTCACGTCCCCCCCTACGTCCCCCTCACGTCCCCCCTCACGTCCCCCCCTACGTCCCCCCTCACGTCCCCCCCTACGTCCCCCTCACGTCCCCCCCTACGTCCCCCTCACGTCGCCCCTCACGTCACCCCCACGTCCCCCCTCACGTCCCCCCTACGTCCCCCCCTACGTCCCCACTCACGTCCCCCCTACGTCCCCCCCTCACGTCCCCCCCTAGTCCCCCCTCACGTCCCCCCTCACGTCCCCCCCTCACGTCCCCCCCTACGTCCCCCTCACGTCCCCCCTCACGTCCCCCTCACGTCCCCCTCACGTCCCCCCCTACGTCCCCCCTCACGTCCCCCCCTACGTCCCCCCTCACGTCCCCCCTCACGTCCCCCCCTACGTCCCCCTCACGTCCCCCCTCACGTCCCCCCCTACGTCCCCCTCACGTCCCCCCACACGTCCCCCCCCTACGTCCCCCCTCACGTCCCCCCCTACGTCCCCCTCACGTCGCCCCTCACGTCACCCCCACGTCCCCCCTCACGTCCCCCCTCACGTCCCCCCTCACGTCCCCCCCTCACGTCCCCCTCACGTCCCCCCTCACGTCCCCCTCACGTCCCCCCTCACGTCCCCCCCACGTCCCCCCCCTACGTCCCCCCTCACGTCCCCCCCTACGTTCCCCCTCACGTCCCCCCTCACGTCCCCCTCACGTCCCCCCTCACGTCCCCCCCACGTCCCCCCTCACGTCCCCCCCTACGTCCCCCCCTCACGTCCCCCCCTCACTTCCCCCCCACGTCCCCCCTCACGTCCCCCCCTACGTCCCCCCCTACATCCCCCCTCACGTCCCCCCTCACGTCCCCCCCACGTCCCCCCTCACGTCCCCCCCTACGTCCCCCCCTCACGTCCCCCCCTCACTTCCCCCCCACGTCCCCCCCACGTCCCCCCTCACGTCCCCCCCTACGTCCCCCCCTACATCCCCCCTCACGTCCCCCCTCACGTCCCCCCCACGTCCCCCCTCACGTCCCCCCTCACGTCCCCCTCACGGTTCCCACAGTGCCGTGCGCGTGGCAGTGGTGGGTGCTGAGGGAGTGTCCTGGAGTGTGGAGGTGCCCACTAGGCCACGTGGAGTGGCCGTGTCACACAGGAGCGGCTGTGACATGGGTGGTTGTGTCACACAGTGGCTGTGATGGTGGCGTGTCAGAGTGGCCGTGATGGGCAATGGCCACGTCACTCGGGGGGCGGCTGTGACGTGGGGTGGCCGCGTCACTCGGGGGCGGCTGTGACGTGGGGTGGCCGCGTCACTCGGGGGCGGCTGTGACGTGGGGTGGCCGCGTCACTCGGGGGCGGCTGTGACGTGGGGTGGCCGCGTCACTCGGGGGCGGCTGTGACGTGGGGTGGCCGCGTCACTCAGGAGTGGCTGTGACATGGGTAGTTGTGTCACACAGTGGCCGTGATGGGCAATGGCCGCGTCACTCGGGGCGGCTGTGACGTGGGGTGGCCGTGTCACTCGGGAGTGAGCATCTTTTTGCTTGTTGTTTGGTCCTTTTTTTTTTTGAGATTTATTTTATATATTTGAAAGAGGAGAGAGAGAGAGGGAGAGAGAGCGCGAGCGAGCGAGAGAGAGGTCTTCCATCCACTGGTTCACTCCCCAGATGGCCCCAATGGCTGGCGCTGCGCTGATCCGATGGCAGGAGCCAGGTGCTTCTCCTGGTCTCCCATGGGGTGCAGGACCCAAGCACCTGGGCCATCCTCCACCGCACTCCCGGGCCACAGCAGAGAGCTGGCCTGGAAGAGGGGCAGCCAGGACTCGAACCGGCGCCCACACGGGATGCCAGCGCTGCAGGCGGCGGCTTTAACCCACTGCGCCACAGCGTTAGTCGCTGGTTTTTTTGTGAGTTGGCTTTTCAGGTCTGTTTTTTCCCTCGTTTTTCGGCTCTTTGTGCGTGTGACAGAAGTGGTCCTCTTGTGGTGTGTGTGACAAGCAGACCTGGGAGACCCCGGAGTCCTGGTGGTCAGGTGTGTGCCCGGGGGGCGGCGGGCTCGAACGCCCCCAAGCTCGCAGCGCAGGAGCCGGTGGGGGGGCCTCCGGCCGCTGTGACCGCGAAGTTGGTTCTGGGGTGGAGTGGGTGGGGCGAATCTGAGCGATTCAGCAGCTCGTGGAAAGCCCACGCGGGAGAAAACTGGGGCGTGAAAGTTTTGGGTGCTGAAGTGAGCTGGCGCTGCCTTGCTTGCGTGGGCAGGCGGGCCCTCGGGACAAGGCTTCAGCCTCACCGTGGGGGCTCCGTGCTGCTCTGCGGGAAGCCCCCAGGACCCCCAGTTCACGAGTGGCGACTCGGGCTGACCTCATTCAGGACACCAACCACGAAGAGCCGGTCTGGGCTGAACGCAGGCTCTGCGCTGGCAGGAGGCTGGCTGAGGGCGGCCTGCCGTGGGCAGCTTGTCTCCAGAACACGAGTGGCAGCGGCAGACTGGCCACGCCCCACGCTGCCCTCCCTCCTCAGCTCGCACAGCTGTGCTGGAAACAGGCGGAGCGGAGCTGTCAGTGGGGTTTTCCCAGGGGGCTTGCGATCCTGGAGCGTGAACAGATGAGACGCTGAGGGACCAGTGGGCGCCAGGGCCCGGTGGAGCAGAAGTGACCGGGGCACCGGCGGCGGCGTGCAGTGCCGCGGGGTCCTCGGGCTGCCCTGCAGGTGCAGGGAGCGGTGGCGTCTGCTGTCGGCACTGGGGGCAGCCTTGTGGGCGGCTCCCACGTGAGGGCAGGTGCTGCGGTGCAGTGCGTTCACCCCCACTTGCCGCGCCCTGCTGGGGGAGCAGTGGAAGATGGCCCAGGCGCTTGAGCCCCCACGCCCACGTGGGAGACCCTTTGGGGCGTGAACCAGCAGGTAGAGGATCTCTCGCTGCCTCTCCATCTCTTCTCTGTCACTCTGCCTTTCACATAAATCTCTAAAAAAAATATTTATGTGGAAGGCAGAGTGCCGGAGAGAAACACTCTGGCGTCGCTGGGTCACGCCGCGGCCGGCTGCAGTGGCTGCCGGGCTCTCCCTGGTGGGAAGTGGGGCAGCCGGACGCAGCAGGGTGGGCTTGCCCTGCGAGCCCCAGCGCCAGCCCCAGCGGGGCCTTTGGAAACATCCTCTCAGGGTGCCGTTCTCCGCTGCTGACGGGAAGACCGTGGGCTGCAGGCTGGCGTCGCTTCGCTTCCCAGCCTTGCGGGGCCCGTGGTCCAGAGGTCGGCGAGAGCTGTGCGGGCGGCCTGGGCTCCGCGCCTGACTCCAGCCCCTGGGAGGCAGCCGCGATGGCGCAGGTGGCTGAGCTGCCGCTCGGGTGGGAGGTGTGGGTGCGGCTGCTGGCCGTGGCTGCTGTGGGCATCTGGGGAAGTGAACCAGCAGGTGGTCACGGCGCTCTCTCCTGCTCTCCAGTAAATCGTGGTTCAGAAAGTCTCTTGAACTTGATGGGGCTTATGTTGAGAAATAAAGTTAAAGAATTTTTTGAGTTCACTTTGGAAAAAAGTTTAAGTCATTGAGTTACACAGAGGAGAGGCAGAGAGAGAGGGAGGTCCTCCATCCGTTCGCTCCCCAGGTGGCTGCAGCGGCCGCAGCTGAGGATCCGAAGTCAGAAGCATCCTCCAGGTCTCCCACGTGGGTGCAGGGGCCCAAGGACCTGGGCCATCTTCCACTGCTTCCCAGGCCACAGCAGAGAGCTGGATGGGAAGTGGAGCAGCCGGGACTCGAACTGGCTCCATATGGGATGCGGGCACTACAGGCGGCGGCTTTACCCGCTATGCCACAGCACTAGCCCCAGTACCTTTATCTATTAAGGAAATTCTCTGTCGGCTGGCCCGTGCCGTGCACCTCGCTCAGGGCGCCCTCTGTGTCCACCCTCCTTGTCCTGGCACGTTGGCAGGTTCCAAGGTCCGGTGCTGCGCCTTTCTGTTAGCGAGGGATTTTCTGTCCTGTGGGTCTGTGCACTTGACTCATCAGTTGATGGTTGACGGACATTCGAGGTATTTGTTAAAAGTGGTGTTCCATGAAGGTTCACGATGTTTCTGTGTGTGTGTGCGTGTCTGTGTCTGTGTCCCTGGCTGTGGGGTTGTGGGTCGTGCGGCGCTGGCTGTGGGGTTGTGGGTCACGCGGCGCTGGCTGTGGGGTTGTGGGTCACGCGGCGCTGGCTGTGGGGTTGTGGGTCACGCGGTGCTGGCTGTGGGGTTCCCGGGCCTCGTGGTGCCTGCAAGCGCTGGCTGGCACTGTTTTATGTTTGCATGTTGAATTTTCTCAAGCGCTAGCAATGTGCCGGCTGCAAGCCCTCATGCTGGTGGAATGGCGTCGGCCCCGCCCGGTGTGGTCAGGGGTTAGGGTGCCGCTCCCGCGCCAGGGTGCAGGCCCGAGCCCAGTCCTGCTCAGTTTCCGATCCAGCTCCCCGCTAGTGTGCCTGGGAAGCAGCTGATAAATAACAAATTTAAAAAATTAAAAAACATGACCAACTCAGGTTTACCTCCGAATTCTTTTCAGAAGTGGATTGATTTGAAAAGCAGAATGTCGGAGCGAGGGGGACAGAGCTTCCATCTGTTGGCTGCAGGGTCAGGGCTGAGCCAGGCCTGAGCCCGGAGCCAGGAGCCCCGTGCCGGTGTGCACACGGGTGTCCGAGCCATCGCCTGCTCCTCCCTCCCTGTGTGCACCCCAGCAGGAGCGGGGTTGGGAGCAGAGCCGGGCCTCTGATACTGGGAGCGGCCCCCCCACCCCGTGGTCACCTGGGGGCCCCTCCGCGCCCTGTGAGTCGGGCGAGTGTCTTGTTTTGCGCCACGCTGCCTTGGTCAGACGTGGGCAGGAGGCGATGCTGCGCTGTCCGGGAAGAGTCTCGGCGTAGTCCCTCCTGTGCACGGCTTCGCGGGCCATCGTTTCTTCCTAAACGCTGGTCGGAGCTTGGGGCTGGAACCTCTTGGGGCTGGGATTTTCTTTGTGGGAGACTTTTTGACTGTTGATTTTCGGCTTCATGTTTCATTTTATTTGAGAGACAGGGGCAGGCAGTCACGGACAGCACGAGATCCTTGCTGGCAGCCGCAGCCAGGGGCTCCATGCCGGTCTCCGTGTGGGGGCTGCGGCCCGGCGCAGTGTTGGCGTGCGTCTGTGGGGACTGGAGCCGAGTCTGCTCAGCTCACGGGCGCCTGGGGGTGAAGTGGTTAGCAGCGCCCTCTGACCTTCTGGGGACGTCCTTGTCCCGGAGCTTCCCGCGGTGCCGAGCCGGAGCTGTGCGCTCAGCGTCTCCTCCGCCTCCTTCCTGCACGGTCCCGAGCTCGCAGGACGACGCACGGCTTTGGCCTTGTGCCGTGTCTCCCGAGGGGGCGTGGAGTTTCTTCCCATTACACCTCCGCTGCACGCTGTTTGCTTTGTACGTGACAATTTCTTCACTGGTCCCTGTGTGCTTTACAAATGCTTCTTGGGGCCGGCGCTGTGGCCTAGTGGGTCACGTCACTGCCTGCGACCCCTGTGGCCCTGGGTGACAGCAGCCAGCCACGCCACCAGCTCCCACTGTCAGCTCTTCTCGTCTTGAGATGCACACTCGGGGCTGGCGGCCTGGCGAAGCCAGAGTCTGCCGCAGACGATGGCCCAAGTGCGTAGGCCCCTGCCACTCACGTGGGAGACCTGGACGAAGCCTCTGGCTCCTGGCTTCGGCCTGGCCCAGCCCCAGCATTGAGACCATCTGGGGAGTGAACCAGCGGGTGGAGGAGCTTTCTCTGTTTTTCCCTCTGTCTCTGTAATTTTGCCTTTCAAGTAAATAAAATACATTTTGCTTAAGAACGGTGTTTCTTGATTTGCACCATGGAAGAGGAAGGGTTAAGGTACCTTTCTGTCAGTGACGCTCTCAGAGAATGCGGCCCGCAGGGGCTGGCGGTCTGACCTAGGTCTAGGCTAACACCCACTCCCTCAAGGTGAGAGTGAGCGAGCGAGCTCCATGCACTGGTTCACTCCGCAGATGGCCAGTGAGGAGCCAGGCGCTTCCGGGTCTTGCCCGGGTGCAGGGGCCCCAGGGGTTCCCCGTCCTCTGCTGCCCTCCCAGGGGCAGTGGCAGGGAGCTGGCGGGGATGGGACGCCGGGCTGCAGCGGGAACGGCGGCTGTGTGTGGAGGCCCCGGGCCCCGTGGGAGTCGCTGCGTGGGGCGGGGCCGATGGGGAGCCTGCCACTCTGTGGCTCTCTGCAGAGCCGCGGCTCCCGTCACGCCACGCCGGCCTGGTCCGACTGGCCAGGTCGCCTGTCAGCCTTGTCACTTTGCATCGCTGTAGCGACTAAGAGGTTGAGCATCCTTTGTGTGTGTGTGTGATTCACTGTCATAAATTTTTTTTGGTAATTATTTCATTTTTTTAAGATTTATTTATTTGTTGGAAAGGCAGAGCTATAGGGAGAGACAGGAAGGTCTTCCATTCGCTGGTTCCCTCACCAAATGGCCGCAACGGCCAGAGCTGGGCTGATCGGGAGCCGGGAGCCAGGGGCCGCCCGGGTCTCCCAGGCGCTCAGGTGGCCGAGCCATGCCCCTCTGCCTTAGCGCTGGGCTGCTGTCCCTGGTTGCTCTGTTGGTGTCAGACGCTCGCTGGTTTTGGACGTGATGCACGTCTTCCACTGTCACATGCCCCTGCCCCTTGGGAACTGCTGGCTTCTGGCCTGCGCCTGCTCCAGATCCGGACGTGCCAGGTGCCCTGGGGAGGGGAGGCGGAGGCAGGGGTGTGGCTTGCATGGAGGTTGGCACAGCAGGGGAGGAGGGTTTGCCTCCTCTCACCCCCGGCGTCCTCTTTCGCTCGCCATGTTTATAAAACAGGCCAGTTGTCCTCGTGGTAGTGGTGGGGACCGAGGGTCCGGGTTCAGGGATTTGGCGTGGGGCGGTGCCTGGGCGGAGTTCACACCTATTTGCTGGCCTTTTTTGGGCAGTCTGGGCCTGATGAGAGGGGGAGTGTCAGGCTGCTAGCTTTGTGCTAATGACACTGGGTCACCCTGGACACCTGTTCGCGGTCTCAGCGGGGGAAGGGGCTCCTCTGGTGGGGGCAGCTCTCTCCTGCTGACTGGGGGTGCCTGCATGTGCCTGCAGCGTGGTTGGGGCATGTGCAAGCTGACTGGCCCCAGCCAGGCCCTTGCCTGCGCCTGAAGAGCAGAAGCGGCTGTCGGGCAGGTGGGGGCAGCCCCGGGGTGGCGGCCCCCCCCCAGGGGTGCCGTCCGGGGTCTCCGCAGTGTGGGGAGGAGGCAGCAGGGCAGGGTGCCATTGCTCCCCGGTGCCCCCGGCGGCAGCACCTCTTGTCCCACAGATGAAGGGCGTGCTGATGGAGATCATCCAGCTGGCCGCCCTGGACTCGGACCCCTGGGTGCTCATGGTTGCCGACATCCTCAAGTCCTTCCCGGACACCGGCGCGCTCAACCTGGACCTGGAGGAGCAGAACCCCAACGTACAGGACATCCTGGGGGAGCTCAGGGAGAAAGGTGCGCGCCCCCGGGCAGCCTGGGCCTCAGAGCCCAGAACGTTCCCTGGCGGGGGGGGGGGGCAGAAACACCTGCTAAAGCGGAGAGCCTTGAGGAGGGGCTGAGGGGGCTCCCAGGTGGTCTGCTGGGCTCTGACCTGAGGCCAGGTGGGCTGGGGGCCGGCGCTTGGCAGGTCCCGGGGAGGCCACCAGCAGGAGGGGGAGCGGGCACAGCTCTCCGTCCTCCCTTCCCGCGTGGGGCCGCCCGGGCCTGACGCCTGCTTCCGGGCAGTGGGCGAGTGCGAGGCGTCCGCCATGCTGCCGCTGGAGTGCCAGTACCTGAACAAGAACGCGCTGACCACGCTCGCCGGGCCCCTCACGCCGCCCGTGAAGCACTTCCAGCTGAAGCGCAAGCCCAAGAGCGCCACGCTGCGGGCCGAGCTGCTGCAGAAGTGTGAGTGCGTGCGGGCGTGCTCCACCAGCCAGCACTCGGGGGTCCCGAGCCGTGGGGTAGCCCCTGCACCGTAACGCGGGCCCGTTTTGGTTTTCATTTTTATTCGTTTGAAAGGCAGAGACAGCGGCCAGGAACTCAGATCAGTCTCCCAGGGGCGGGGTGGGCGGAGTGGCCGCTGGGCCGGGGAGGTTCTGACATCCGGAGTGCCCGCGCCCGCCCTGGGGTCCCCCGCACTGCTCTGAGGTGCTTGTGCCCACCCTGGGCTCCCCCGTGCCTGCCCTGGGGTCCCCCACACTGCTCTGGGGTGCCTGTGCCCACCCTGGGGTCCCCCGCGCCTGCCCTGGGGTCCTCGTGCCCTCCCTGGGGTGCCCGTGCCCACCCTGGGGTCCCCTGCGCCCACCCTGGGGTGCCCGTGCCTGCCATGGGGTCCCTGCATTGCTCTGGGGTGCTCGTGTCCACCCTGGGCTCCCCTGTGCCTGCTCTGGGGTGCCCCGCGCCCGCCCTGGGGTCCCCCACACTGCCCTGGGGTCCCCGCACTGCTCTCGGGTGCCCGCGCCTGCCCTGGGGTCCCTGCACCGCTTTGGGGTCCCCGTGTGCGCCCTGGAGCCCCCGCCTGCGTCCAGTGGCCGAGCGCTGAAGCGGACGCCTCCCCACAGCCACGGAGACGGCGCAGCAGCTGAAGCGGAGCGCGGGGGTGCCGTTCCACACCAAGGGCCGCGGGCTGCTGCGCAAGATGGACACCACAAGTAAGCCCCCATGCCCGCGTGGGCGCCCACCCCCACCCCACCCGCTCTACTGAGCTGTCCGAGGTGGGCGCCGCGTGCTGGTGTGGGCGGGGCCGCAGGGTCAGGAACCCGGAAGGGGGGACGCGGCTGATGGCGGCTGATGGCGACCCCCTCAGCCCCCCTCAAAGGCATCCCGAAGCAGGCGCCCTTCCGGAGCCCCACGGCGCCCAGCGTCTTCAGCCCCGCCGGGAACCGGACCCCGATCCCGCCGTCTCGGACGCCGCTGAGGAAAGAGAGGGGCGTGAAGGTGGGCCCGGCCCCCGCGCCCCCGCGCCCCCGCGCCCCCGGCCTCGGCGTGTGACTGAGACGCGGGCTCTCTCCGGCAGCTGCTTGATATCTCCGAGCTGGACATGGTCGGCGCCGGCCGCGAGGCCAAGCGGCGGAGGAAGACGCTGGGTGGGTGGCGGCGCCCTGGGCGCGGGCCGGGGCGGGCACGGGCGGGGGGCTCCACTCCGGGCCGCTGACGGGGTCTGGATGGGCAGCAGATGCGGAAGCAGTGGACAAGCCCGCCAAGGAGGAGACGGTCGTTGAAAACGCCACCCCGGACTACGCGGCCGGCCTGGTGTCCACGCAGGTAGCGGCGCCGGGAGCAGTGCCTGAGCGGGGGAGGGGCGGCAGGGGGAGCCCCCGCGGGCGCCATGGCCTCTGTCTTGCAGAAACTCGGGTCTCTGAGCAACGAGCCGGTGCTGCCCTCCACGAGCTACCTGCCCTCCACGCCCAGCGTGGTCCCCGCGTCGTCCTACGCGCCCAGCACCGAGACCCCCCCAGGTGCGCTTTGCAAAGTCAGAGCTGGGCCGGCCGAGCCCGGGCAGGGGAGCGGCCCCTCACCTGGCCCCTCTGCCGCAGCCCCGCCGTCCCGGGAAGCCAGCCTGCAGGCCGGCCAGCCGCCCGAGGAGCCCGGCGCCCCGAGCCCCACGCTGCCCGCGCAGTTCAAGCAGAGGGCGTCCCTGTACAGCAGCAGCCTGAGCCCCGCCACGCCGGCGCCCGCCGCGCCCGCCTCGCCCCTGACGCCCACCACTCCCCCGGCTGCCACGCCCACTGCTCCCATGCCCCCCGTGGCCATGGTCCTGCAGGCACAGCCCCCCACCCAGCAGCAGCCGCAGCCTAAGAAGAAACTGTCGCTCACGGTAGGTGTGCCGGACGGGACAGCCCCCCTGTGCCTGGGGGGTGCGGGGCACCCACGCCGCCTCCCCCCTGCTCCTGGGGGTGCGGGGCACCCACGCCGCCTCCCCCCTGCTCCTGGGGGTGCGGGGCACCCACGCCACCTCCCCCTTTGCAGAATGAGCAGATGCTCGCTGCCCAGGAGATGTTCAAGACCGCCAACAAGGTCACGCGGCCCGAGAAGGCGCTCATCCTGGGCTTCATGGCGGGCTCCCGAGGTTCGTCCCCGGGGTGGGCCGTCCCGGGGGTGGGGGGGGTGGCTCCTTGGCCCGGGGGCTTACCCAGCAGCCCGTGCTCCCACAGAGAACCCGTGCCAGGAGCAGGGGGACGTGATCCAGATCAAGTTGAGCGAGCACACGGAGGACCTGCCCAAGGCGGATGGCCAGGGCAGCACCACCATGCTGGTAGACACGGTGTTCGAGATGAACTACGCCACGGGCCAGTGGACACGCTTCAAGAAGTACAAGCCCATGACCAACGTGTCCTAGGGCCGCCCACCGTGGCCGCTGGCCCCGAGAGATGCGAGCTCCGAGCTGAGGGACCCCCGGGGGCCCTGGCCTGTTTGTTCTTAGAGCTATTTTTCTGGGGTGTGGGCTATAACGTGGGGTACTTTTGTGTGATCTGACACTTTTTGGATTCAGTAGTACATTTCTGGACGTTGACATTAACCAGAACGCTGTGATTTGTAACGTGACGGCTGTGCCCGTGGGAGTTTTCCCTTTTTTCCTTAAAACCCACTGACGGCAGCACGCTCTTTCCTTGGGAGCCAAGCCCCTCATCCTCCCCACCCGCCCCGGCACTCGTCTGGTAGCCGTGGGTGTCCACGGCGCACCTCTGGGGACCTCCTTGCACTGTAAAACCTGCGTGATTAAAGGCAGCTTTTCTAACAGACCCGCGGAGCGGAGCTTGGGGCCTGCGCCGCCCCCGCCCCAGCTGCAGGCCAGGGAGTGCCGCTGCTCGCCGGCCCCGCCACCTCTCCTGGGGTTGGGAGCCGAGTTATCCTGAAAGACCGAGGCCCGCTGCGGTCAGGGCGCTGTGGCCTGTGGGGGCCTCGGTGCCCAGTGCAAACGCAGAACACGAGCCACATAAAATAAATAAGAAAAAAGCCTTTAAAAACGTTTTAATACAAAAATACTCATACACAATTTTCCAAACACAACTTTCCACTTTAAATGCTATTTCCCCCAACTGGCAATTCTCACTCAAATCTCTATTTCAATATATTTGCCCCAGAAGTGAACTTCAAGTTTTTAAGTCTAACTATGAAAACTGGTGATAGCACCCAGGATTCCTAGGAGGAGCCTGACCGTGGTCGTGTAGGCACGGGGAGCTGTGTGGGGCGGGGCGGTCTGGGCGTGTGCACACGGCAGTCCCTCCCCCGCTGCCCCAGCACGGGGCTGCATGACTTCCACCAAACAGGCCCACCCGCCAAAGACCGGGCAGACGCCGAGCCGCCAGGCCTGCGGACATGGAGCTGCTGCCTGGCCCTGTGTGAGCCTGCATCCCAGTGCGGCTCCTGCTGGCTTCTGAGGCCAGGGGTCCCGACACGGCAGTTTCCGGTCCATGTCCCCATTCGTGGCCAGGGATTGAAGCTGGTGTTCAGACATACTGAATCCTCAGAACAGAACTGGGTGGGGCCAGGGCCCTGCCATGTGCACGGCCAGCTGCGTGCCCAGAGCTGTAAACCGGTTTTCTCAAGTTAGTGTTACTTGCTGGTTGGTTGAACAGTCTTTGGAGACGGGAGCCCTGTTCAAGAACATCTTTCAGGAAGAGAAAATCTGAAAGTTCCAAAGTGACTGCACGGACCTAGAATGCCACCACCGTCAAACACAAGAATAAGTTAGCTTTGCTCCCAGAGTGCACTGCAGACCCGGTCTGGGAGCCTTGGCCGGCAGGAAGGGGTCTCAGACAAGTGACAGCGCTGGCTCACCCTGCCCAGCACGGAACAACCTGGGAGCTCAGTGGGAACACAAGTCTGAAGACAGAGGAGGCAGGCCCCGAGGGGGCGCCACCCGCTGGCTGCCCGTGCCCAGGCCAACCTGCGTCCGCACTTTGGTTACTTCACTGCGGACCACAGGGACAGCCTCTGGCTGGCAAAACTGCCTCCTGCTCCCCGGGGGCCAGGGCGGTGCTCAGCCCTGCCAGAACCAGAGTCCACAGGACCCATGTGGTTTTCAAGTTGTGTAAACTTTTCTCTGGAATGCGTGTGAGACAAAGGCCTGGCCTCCCCCCTTCCCCTGGGTGCCCTGGCCAGCACCTAGGGGAGCCTCGGGAAGTTCCATGTGGGTTGCGGCCTTACTACAGTCTGGGGACTGCAGGGGAAGCTGCCGTAGCCGGCAATTCTAAACCCCGACCTGGCCTGGGTCCCCAGGCAGCCGTCAGGCCCCTGCAGAGCCCATTCCTGGGCGGGGCCCTTGGGTCGCATCAGTAAATACACATTTCAGTTGGTGGCAACTTGTGAAAAGTTTAGCAAAAATATATTGCGAACAAAGGCCAGAAATGGGTAAAGAAAAGCCAAATGAAAGAAACAGACCAAGTTCCCCAGCGCTGGTGAGGCCTGAGCGTGCCCAGGAGCAAGGCCAGTGGGGAGCCCACGGCAGAGGTGCAGGGAGGGGCTGGCGTCTCACCTGCTCGGGAAAGCACGTTGAGGGAAAATTCACATTAGTACACGAAACATACAGCTGGTCCAGAAGAGCAAGTAACGGTCACAGCCGTGGTTTCCAAGGAGCCCAGGGTGAGCTGGCGTCTCCCAAGTGGGGACAGTGAGCAGGACCGGCGGCGTTAGCGAGTTAACAGTGACCCTTAGGAGGAAAGACTACTCTATACACTTCAGGTGAGATAAAAACATTTCATATGCCAATTAACTCAATCACAACTTTAACCTAAGACAGTGGAGGGGACCCTGGCGCTGGTGCAGATTCAAGTGTCGCTGTGGCGCCGAGGGCCGGCGGCTCGGACGGTCGTCAGTGCAGACGCAGCAGCGCTGCGCGGGATGGCTCAGTGGAGGGAGGCCTACACCTGTCCCTGCAGCTCTGGGCGTGGGCCTCGGGGCCAGCGCCACAGGTCCCCTCTCCTCGCAGGCAGGGCCGGCGGCCCCGCACTGCCTGGATCCGGCCACGCGGCTGCCTGGCACTACTTGCCTTCCGTGACCCTGCGCCAGCACCGCCGCCGCCGCCGCCTCCCCTTGCACTTGGCTGGCTCCGGGAAGGGCGCTGGCGCCTCGGCCCCCAAGTCATGCTCACAGCAGTAGGCCTGCCCGTCCTGGGTGGAGCTGAGCACGGCCCCGTCCTGGTGTTCCTTACAGAACGAGTTGGGGCACAGGTGGCAGAACGACGTGGAAGGCTTGCCGCACACGTCACAGTGATGCCAGGGACACTCCCACTTCCCTGCAACGAGACGGGACGCCACTGAGTGACTGGGCACTGCCAGCCAGGGCAGGGAGCGCCCCGGGGCCGCCCGGTGTGTGGTGGCCTGGGAGCTGCAGCCGCCGGCTCACCGCCTCCCGTGTCCAGGCGCCCTGGCTCCTCTGGGACCTGATGTGCCGACCATCACCCATGATGACACCTGTGTCTCCAGCCTTGCTCTGTCACCTTTGGCCACACAGAATGCTCTCCTTTGTACAAATGTCTGACTGTCCTTTTTAAGGCTTTCTGGTTCCTCGGGCTCCCTGGAGACTGGGGCCCCTCCTCTCTCAGATGCAGGCAGCGCACGCCCTGGGCGCCTCACTTCCAGGTGTGGGGCAGCCAGCTGGTGAGCACTGACGGGGATGTTGGGGACCGAGCCTGAGCCCCCCTCCCCCAAGGGCTCCTGCAGGCGCCAGCTTGCCACAGAGCCGAGGAAAGAGCCCGGCGCGGGGCCCCGCGCCCGTGCACCTACCGAAGGGCCGCTTGCCCAGGCCCAGGCAGGACAGGTGGTAGGCTTTCGTGCACAGCTTGCGGTCACACAGCACCAGCTGGCCGCCATCGCCACAGCGGAAGCACTCGTCCTCCGACCGCCGCCGGCCGTCCCCCCGGGCGCGGCGCCTCCGGCTTTTCTTCTTGGCCTTTTTGCCCTTCTCGTCCGCAGACAGGGGCGCTGACGTCTAGAGGCAGACACGGCGGTTACTGGGAGGTGAGCACGCGGGGCCGCAGACAGGAGGTCAGTGGGCAGGCTGGCAGCCCCGGCAGGGCGGCCACACACAGGCACGGCTCTGCCCCAAGGCCAAGTCGCTTGGTGCAGTGTGGCACCCATCAGAGGCCCAGTTTGAACCCCAGCTGCTCCACTTCCAACCCGGCTCCCCACTGATGTGCCTGGCGAGGCGGTGCTCGGCCCACATGGCTGGGGCTCCGGGCCCCTGCTTTGGCCTGGCCCTGACCTGGTGGTAGCAGTGAGCTGGGGAGTGAACCAGTAGATGGAGACTCTCTCTCTCTCTCTCTGCTCTTCAAATAAGTAACTACATCTTTATAAGCAACTACATCTTAAGAGAAAAAAAGAACGAACTTCCCTGAGTATACTGACTGAGGGTGGCACAGCCTCGCCTGACCACTGCCCCACCCCGGACCCCGAGGAGAGGTGAGGCGCGCTACCTTCGGTCTGTCCCCCAGGAAGCCACTGCAGTTGGAGGCCCCGCAGCGACAGACGGTCTTCTCGTTGCCCAGGCAGTCGAGGTTGTAGTTGAAGGTGAGCTCCGTCCCTGGGGGGGGGGGGGGGGGGGGGACACCACACTGGAGATGGCGCCCTCTCCTGGCCGCGCCCAGGCCTGGCACTGTGCCTACCTTCCTACCTGCACAGCTGTCCACTCTGCTGCTGACTCCCACGTCACCACCCACCTCCCTCCGACCAGGTCCCCGTGTGCGGTACCTGCAGGAATGTCACACACAGCAAACAGGCCCACGCGAGTGTCGCCGTTCACCGTCCACTTGAGGGTCTCGCAGTTGGGCTGGCAGCTGTGATTCATAAAGCGCGAGTAGTTCCCCTTGGGGCCAGCGTCGATGATGCGGTCCTGTAGGGAGAGGTGGAGGTGGGGCCCCGGCTGTGACCTGGCACCCCATGGAGCGCGGGGTCGTGAGCCAGCCAGGGTCCTGCGAATGTGCCTGGGAGGGCAGCTCAAGATGGCCCAGTCACCCCCTGGGAAACCCCGATGGAGCTCCTGGCTGCAGCCTGGCCCAGCCCTGGCTGTTGTGGCCATCTGGGGACTGAACCAGCAGACAGAAGACCTCTGTGCGTCACTCTGTCTTTCAAATAAATATTGCAGAAAAGCCAAATTATACACGTCTTTACTTCAAAAAGTTCATGGACAACAGAATTAAAAGTAAGTTTATTTTGGTGCCAAAGTCTTTGAAAACCATGCATAGGATTCCCATTATACTCATGTGTATGATTTCAAAGACATTTCCACCGAGAGACGCCTCGGAGCCACTTCCCACAGACGGGCGTGCACACAGTGGCCACTTAGAGCAGCGACGCGCCCTCCCACACACTCGCACAGCCTACTGCCGCTTGCACTGAGAACCGTGGTGCCCGTAGCACTCAGGGCACCCCCAAACCAGTCCTGTCTCTTGCTCACGGACAGGTCAGGATCACAAGATGACCGGAGCCCTGGTGAGCGCAGGACCTGAGGTGGCCCTAAAATGACAGATGACAGACAAAGGCCACGAAGAAATGGCAGTGTGTCACGCCAAGGCCCACGTCAGCCTGCCCCAGACACCGGCACCGTGAGACCTTGCCCGAGACGCCCGCGTTCTGTGCCACATGCCTGGCAGGGTTCCAGCCAAGCCTGCGATGTCTGCTGTCCCTGCACGGACCCCGAGTCCCATGCAGCTCCCATAGGCAGACTGTGCCCGTGTGACTGCCACCTGCCACCTTCCCAGAATCCTCTCCATGACAATCTCAACTCCCAGTCTCACTCGTTGAAGTCTGTCTGCTTTACCTCCTCATGTCTCATTTTACCTCTCATCTCTAAACGTCTATATGGCTTTAGCCATTTCTAATTCACTTACTTTACATTCTTCTTCAGACTTAGCCCCAACACTTCAGGCTCTCACAACAACTAGGCCCATGTGCGTGTTGGGGCAGGTAAGGGGGACATGTGGACTGGGAGGTCTGGGTATGCACCCTGACTCAGATGCCCACTCTGCAGGCCTGGGATGGTACAAGTGCATGGGTCCCTGCCACCCACGGGGCAGGCCTAGACTGAGCTCCCAGAGCCTGGCTCCAGCCTTGCTCAGCCCTGGACATTCTACATATCTGGGGAGTGAACCAGAGGCTGAAGGATCTCTCCTGGAGCTCACACTGAACTGTGCTTTGTATACGTTTACGTGGGACTGGTCTTTGTTTCGCAGGAATACATGCGTAGAGACTGCATCGATGTTGCTCACAAATCACAGGTCCGTCTTTGCTCCAGACACCCAGGTGAAACCGCATCTAATACCAGCTCTGTCAGAGGCTGCACTCGGCAGTCCTTAGAACACACAAGCAGTTTAAATTTAGACTCCAAAACCTAGTGAGGCACAGGCCTAGGGCCCCTTTGCCTCTCACCCCCAACAAACGGGAATCGAGTCACTGCCTCCTGGGGCCACCACTGCCCTCCACGGGGGTCAGTACAGGAGCCGCAGCTCTGCTGACCACCAGACTGAGCAGGCCTCGCTGCTGGTCCCACAGGAAGGCGGGAACACAGCCCCCATCTGTTTCACGCCCATGCCTCCAGGGGGCTGGTGCTCGTGCCGCTCCCAGCTCGCCTGCTCCAACATTAGAGAGCTTTTCTGGGGGCCTGGCACTGTGGCGTAGCAGGTAAAGCCACTGCCTGCAGTGCTGACATCCCATATGGGCATCAGTTCGCGTCCCGGCAGCTCCACTTCCTATCCAGCTCTCTGCTGTGGCCTGGGAAAGCAGAGGAAGATGGCCAAGTCCTTAGGCCTCTGCACCCACGTGGGAGACCTGGAAGAAGCTCGTGGCTCCTGGCTTCAGATCGGCACAGCTTTGGCCATTGTGGGAGTGAACCAGCTGGATAGAAGGTCGGTCTCTCTCTCTCTCTTTGCCTGTCTGTAATTCTGCCTTTCAAATAAACAAATATCTTAAAACCCAGAGAGCGTTTCTGGGAGTCTCCACTGGAGCGTGGTTGGTCAGAGCCCCAGTTCCCCTGCAAGCTGTGAGGGCCGGTCCTGAGGGCGGCGTGCTGCAGGCACACCTTCTACATCACTTCTTTATTTTAAAAAGTCTGTTATTTCTAAATGCACTTGAAAGGCAGAGGGACAGAGACGGATTCCGCATGTGCTCACAGCAGCAGGGACTCCATCAGGCGAGGACCAGCACCTGAGGGTCACTTGCTGCCTTCCATGGAGCACTCAGTAGGAAGCCGGGACTGGAGGGGAACTGAGACTCAGACCCAAGCACTGATAGGGAACGCGCATGTCTTAGGTGGCACCTTCCCCCTTGTGCCAAATGCTCACCCTAAACACACACACATACGTGCACACACGTACACAGATGCACATGCATGCATATACACACGTAAACACACGCTGTCTTCTCTGAGTCTTCAGTCTTAACACAGGACCCTGTACACACCACAGGCACATTCTGCTGCACAGCTGAGGAATGTAACTTTAGCAGTAGCTTCCAGTCCCCCAGCCCCGCCTCTCACGTCACGTCACGTCCCTCACGGCCACGTCACGTCCCTCACGGCCACGTCACGTCCCTCACAGCCATGTCCCTCATAGCCAAGTCACGTCCCTCACAGCCCATGTCCCTCACAGCCCCACATCCAATTCAGGTTCTGACCACGCAGAACATGTTACCTCTGGTCCTTTATGACCCTGTCCTCACTGAAGGGTCTGGACCCCAAACCTTACAGCAAATAACACAAAGCTAACAGTCACCTTTGGGGGGCTCCACTGGCCACAGGCCCCCACCCCCAGAGGAGGCAGCACAGCTTCCTCCGGGCTCAACCAGCACGGCCCACGGGCGTTCCCACCCACACAGCTCTCTCCGGGTCTCGTCAGCGCTTCCTGGTTCTGTGGAAAACCGCACCCTGCAATCTTTTCACACACTATTGTGAACCTACTACCCTCTCGACTCCGGCCTCCAGGGGGCTGCTGACAGAGGGAAGGTGCACACAGGACATCATGTCACCCCAGGGCAGAGCTCCGGCCTCCCCACACCCAGGACATGGTGCAGATGCACCTGGCGTCACCTTGTCTATAGTGAGCATGTAGAAGTGAGTGATGTCGTTCTCGTGCGCGTGTTTGATCCTTGCCATGCACTCCTCTTCGTCGATCAGCTCGCCCACGTACTCGTTAACAAACTCTCCCTGGAAAGCAGAGAAGCGCGCTGAACGCGGAGCGTCCTGACCACGGCTTGGCAGATGCCACGCCAGCCAGCCAGCCAGCCAGGGACTTCCGGCTCCCAAGACCAGGGCGGGCAGGGCCTGGGCATCACGCGGCCCCTCTCCTCAGGACTCACGAATGGAAGTCTCTGTGGAAAACCTGCCCAAGCATGCGTGAAGTGGCAACATTCTTCTCTGCTAAGAGCGCTTCCTGACGCCGGAGCACCCACACAGCTGCATCACCAAGAGCCTGACAGCCGCCCAGCCAGAGCCCGATCAGAGCAGGCAGAGGAGCAAGGCTGCCTCGGGGACCTCTAAGCAGCCTTTTCCATCTGGGCTGGGACTGGCCCCAGGGCTCATTCCCTGCGCTCTCAGACCACCCAACCTGAGGCAAGGCCAAACCACAGCAGGGCCGAGCTGCGGCGAGCCGAGCGGCTCCACCTGTCTGCTTGTGTAGTGATGCCCGGTCATGCGTCTGAGGCTGGAGTCGAGGCTTCCTAACGAGTCTGCCCTAGCCTGTGCCGGGACTGCCTGCACCTGCTGCGTAGGGGCTCTGCTCCAAGGAGAGCAGTCGCCACTTCACAAAACCTTTCACTGCAGAAACGCAACCATGGAGACGCTGACCTACTGCTGCGTTAAGGGAATTTACACACTTTGATTTTGATACTTTTTCCTGGGACAGCTTTTTAATCGTAGTGAATTCAACTCAAAACCATGGTTAAAAACACCCTTCTCACGTGAACGCAAAACCACAAGTAAATCGAAGTCCAGGCCACCAGAGAGCTGTAATTTCCTGGAACAGGGAGGGGCAGGGCACGCACCTTTCTGATATCCCTCTTGGCCACCAGGCCCCAGCCTTTGCCATCTGTCTTGATGATTTTGGTCTCTGGGTACTGGCGTTTGGTGAAGCACTGGTTCTGGCAGTGCTCGCCCGCGGGGCACACCTGCGGGTGGCACTCGAACATCAACATCCTGTTCAGGCACTCGGAGTCCAGGCCACAGGGGTTCTCATCCGTAGGCTTACAGTTGCACTTGGGGATTTCAGAAATGTCAGCCGTATAGATCTGCACTTTCCCATAAGGCTTATTCACCTGCAGGGGGCAAGGAAGCATGTTGGCCTCGTGGACCCCTGTACGCCCTTGAGGTACTCTGGGACACACACAGCAATCCCAGCACAGGAGGCAGAGGGTCAACCCCTGACCTGGGAGCTTCAGAACAGGGCAGGAGGCAGCACTGCATTAAGCCACTGCCTGCACCACCACCATCCCGCACTGCCGCTCCACGTCCAGTCCAGCTCCCTGCTGATACACCTTGGGAAGGCAGCGAGGATGGCCCGAGTCCCCGGGCCCCAGTCACTCCTGTGGGAGGCCCTGATGGAGTTCCTCTTGGCTCCTGGTTTTGACCTGGCCCAGCCCTGGCCATTGCAGTCATTTGGGAGTGAATCAGCAGATGGAAGATCTCCCTGCCTCTCTGTCTCTCCTTCTGTCACTCTGCTTTTCAAATGAATAAATCTTTAAAGAGAGAGAACACGAACATGGGACTGCTGCGTGAGGTCCTCATCCCAGGACCCGCCCTGTCACCTGCTCGTGCTCCTGACCTCTGAGAGCGGGCTGACCCTGACCTGGGCACGCACTGGGGAGAGTAAGAGAAAGCCTGTGCCCGCTGTGACGTGCAGGGCAGGGGTCGCAGAGGCTGCAGCCGCGTTCTCAGTAGCCTCACACCTCTGACCCTCCCTGCACTAAGCACCCACAGTGGCCACACAGGAGGGCGCCCAGGGAGGCAGAAGTGAGCAGGAGGCTTACTATTAACAGAGGGACGTGCAAATAAAATGCAGTAGAGAGAACAGAGAGAAATCAAGCAGAAATTGACAACTCAAGGGAAGATGTAAAAGACACCCTTTTATGCCCACAATAGCCAGGGCTGGGCCAAGCAGAAGCCAGGAACTCCATCCGGGTCTCCGACATGGGTGCCCACATGGGGCCCAACCAACTGGGCCATCATCTGCCGCCTTCCTAGGCACAGCAGCAGGAAGCTGGACAGGAAGTGGGTCAGCCAGGACTCAACCCAGTGCTCCAACTTGGGATTCGAGTGTCCCAAGTCATGGTTTAACCTGCTGAGCCCCAACAAAGACTCCCTTCTCACTGCTGTGAAACAGACACCCTAAGAGAACAATCTGGAAATGCTCCCCAAGCTCCACAAGTCTCATGCTGTGTAACCGCTTGGGGAATCAGTTCCTAAGAAAATAGTAAATACAGGGAATAGAAATTATTTTCTTTACACACAAACATACCAAGTACAGCCAGATTTCAGAAGCACATGTGTGTGGAAAGGCGACCAACACAGGCCACTCTGAAGAAGAGGCACAGGGTACCCAGAGCATGTGCCTGGCCACACCTCCTCCCACCTCTGGAGATGTGTGGACACTGGCTCTGCCAGGGCTCCACAGTCAGCCCAGGACACACAAGAGCGCCCTGGACTGTACCCTCCCTGTGCTCCGAGGAAGGAGGGTCCTCGTGTCTCACTGGCTCCAGCCGAGGGAGCCAGGCTGGTTTCCTCCTCCCCGAGCTTGTCTGGTGTGGGTGACAGTAGGCCCCACCCCAGCCCTGCTCAGGCTGCTAGCCTGAGTGTCACACTCTAAGGCATACAATGAGCCTGCACTGTCACCCTCGTGTGAGGAGGACACCTTGGCAGCCAGCTTCCGTTGCCGGTGCACCAACGGGCGCGCTCTGGCTCACGCCAGTCCTCTCAAACCGTCCATGGACTTGAGGACCATGCACTTGCGCACACACACACACATGCACACATGAGCTCCTGCGTGTCACCTTGATGTGCTTGTAGGGTGGGGGCTTGCGCTCGCTCTCTTGTGTTTCTCGGGCCTCCCTCTGAAGTTTGACTTCCCGGAAACGAGCCTCAGCTTCCTGCAGAGCTACAACAGTCGGTGAAAGGCAATTCAGAGACTCCGGTCAACACATAAATGCACATTTTGAGCTCTATATTTTAACAGTTTATTACAAACTTTCACTGGCACATGTGATCTCTAAACCCAGAGGTTATGGCAAACTATGAAAGGGCAGGTGTTTTAAAAGCTGCAAAGTGTCCCGAGCAGACAACGCTTCACAGAGCTAGAGCTCATGGCTGCCCGGGGCTGGCTCAGCACAGAGAGCCCCAAGCTTCGCTTCTGTCTGCAGCCGAGAGCAAGCGCAGGCGCAGGCCCAGGACTCACAGTCCGAAGACAGAAACAAACGAGAGGCTGCAGGAATGGCAGGAGCAGCACGAATCATGAAGTCAGCCTCGGGTCTGCCTGAGCGGGGCCACCGGCGGTCACTGCCAGGCGTGGCTCCTCGAGACCACGCGTGACCACGGCCACCGCACTGAGTGCGTGAGGCCACCTCATCCTTCCTGAGACCTCTGAGGACGTGTGCCAAGGAGCCCAAGGACAGGGACGGCTCAGGCAGCTCAGTACAGCCTGTGGGGTCCCTGGCAGCATTCCAGGTGTGGACCCCTGCCCACCACAGCACGGCACAACTGGCTGATGGCTCCAGTAAACTGCGGCTCTGCCAGCAAGGCAGCCGGGCCCACCTCTCTTCCCTGTGGCTGAGCCACACTAACTGCACAGTGCTCTGTCCGCCTGCCCATTCCCAGTACCGTGGGGCATCCAGTGCCCAGCTGCAGGCAGACGTGAGCTGCCCGGAGAGCAGTGCACAGACCTAAGCAGAGAACGTCCCTCCCCACGTGCACGTTCACAAAGGCAAGCACACAGAGTGTGAGTTAGCACTGAAAATAGTCTAAATCGGCCTGCTACCTGCTAATGGAATGCTCTAGAAAGTTATTAACTACTGCGTCTTTTCCTGTGCCTCACACACAAGTCAGTCAGAAAACTGGTTTTCTAATGGAGAATGATGGACAGAGTGGTTAGTTCACATTTCCACAGAGGTCAACTCCAAGCAGCAGAACCGAGTCACAGAAGACGCACAGAGAACACGAGAACACATGCGCACGAGTGCCCACCGCGCCCCAGGATCTCCGTACCGTTTTTGAAGACTCTTCCAATCCCTCTGACCCCCTGGTAGCGGCTGCCCCGGTCCCCCTCCATGTACGGGAATACTCGCGCCTGATGCGTCCAGTAATAATCTTTAGACCCAAAGAAAAACACAGGGAATTCTCCAATCTCGTGCTTCATTTTCTGAATATTTGGGGGAACATTTTTGGGATGGCAAACTTCTGCCGGCCACCATCTATTATAAATATTAAAAACAGGGTTCATAGATTCCTCAGACAGCGACAGTAACTGCAACACTGCAAGTAAAGTGAAACGCGCACATGTGAACACAGACAGACGCAGGCTCTGTTCGCACACCTGTAGTTCCCCAGCTTCACCCAAATGATGTCCTGGAAGTGCAGCCTCTTCCCTGCCCTGCAGTCATTGCAGAACCAGCTGCCGTCGGGCATGTCGATGTTCAGGCAGTCGGGGTGGAAGGCGGCCGGGCAGGACTCACAGCACAGCAGGCTGCCGCCTGCAACGGGAGGGTGGGCGGGCTCAGCCGGCGGCTGCTGCGCACAGACCACCTCGACCTTAGTTTTAAAACAGAGGTAATACTACACATAGTGAAATGCCACAGTTCATTTATAAACACAGGGACTGGCCTTATGAATTACAGTTAACTCAGAAACACGGCTAAGCCACAGCTTGCAATGCTGGCATCTCATATCAATGTGCCGGTTCCGCTCCCAGCAGTTCTGCCTCTGATCCAGCTTCCTGCCAATGTGCTTAGCAAAGCAGCAGATGAGAGTCCAAGTGCTTGGGCCCCTGCCAGCCATCTGGAGATCTGGATGGAGCTCCTGGCTATCAGCCCTGACTACTGTGGTCATTTGGGGAGTGAACCAGCAGGTAGATGGAAGATTCTCTCTTTGATGCTTTGCCTTTCAAATAAATAGATACATCTTTAAAAGCAAACAAAAAGATATACTAAGTGAAACTGTGGACCACCAAGTGTGGAAACATGGAGAACTCTGGTCAGTAAAGCGAGCTGGTCCCCGGCCCAGGGGCCACCCCAGGCCCTCACCTTTGGAGCATACGAAGCACCAGCTCACGTTGACGTGGGCGTGGTGCCTCTTCCCCTTCCGAGCAGTGAAGTGGCCCGTGCAGATGATGCTGTGGGAGGCGATCACCGCACAGCCTGCTGCCAGGCAGGCGTCCCCTCCATGATAGGCGACAGGGCAGCGCACACATCGCATCATTTTACCTGCAGACACAGACGCCCACCTGAGACACCTCAGACACTGCCGGCTCCCAGCACCAGCAACGGCTGAGCCTGCACACGACTGGGGACTCAGGGAAGAAGTAAATCTGAAATGTTTTATGGAAAGTCTTCATCAAGGCAGAGATGCTTCCAAACGTCTGAGAAAACGGACGAGCATCACAGCCGACCAGTGTTGGAGTTGGGCACGCCAGGAGCAACTTGCCCAAACCTCCCAGAACTGCCCAACGCCTGGTGGAGAGCCGCCGGCATCAGAAAGCATCGGCCATCCTCCATCCCACACACCAGAGAGCAAGCAAGGCAGTTGTAACAGCCATTAAAACCAGAATGAACATAATCTATCAAAATGGTCCAAGGGCTGGCACCGCGGCTCACTAGATTAATCCTCCGCCTGTGGCGCCGGCACCCCGGGTTCTAGTCCCGGCTGGGGCACCAGATTCTGTCCTGGTCGCTCCTCTTCCAGTCCAGCTCTCTGCTGTGGCCTGGGAGTGCAGTGGAGGATGGCCCAGGTCCTTGGGCCCTGCACCCACATGGGAGACCAGGAGGAAGCACCTGGCTCCTGGCTTCGGATCAGCGCAGCGCCAGCCGTAGCAGCCATTTGGGGGGTGAGCCAATGGAAGGAAGACCTTTCTGTCTCTCTAACTCTGCCTGTCAAAAAAAAAGTGGTTCAAAGGCTGCCCCTCTCTTGACACTAAGAATCTTTAGGGTTACACTGAGGATAGGAAAGAAGGGAGAACGACAGCTCTCGCAACCAAGAAAAACCTGAACTCAGCCCCATGCCGTCAGCGAAGGAGCAGCACGAGCCTCCCGCGGCGGCCGAGCGTCAGGCGGCCCTGGCGGAGAGCCGGCGAGGCCGGTGCGTGCGGTACCTTTCGAGGGCCTTGGGCCCGACGGGTGGGAGGCATGGCAGCTCACGCAGCTGTGCAGAGGGCAGCGAAAGCCCCGGCTCTCGAACACCGTGAGCGGGTACTTTCTCACGCAAGCTTCATGGTAGAACTTCCCACACTGGGTCACCACGCAGCGCTTGACATCCGTCTTGCTCTCCTTGCACACGAAGCACGAGTGAACCCCTAACGAGCAGGCGGAGAGAGGGTGGGGAGACAACTTCAAACAACAAGAACTGAACTTCCGCTCCAGGCCGCCAGGCTCATGCAGCCATCTCCGCTCTGGAGGCAGCCTGTGCTCTCTTCCCGGCCTGACGTGGGCAGCATTCTTCAGGGAGTCCAGCCAAGGGGAGGCCGCCCTCGCCGGCACCACCCCCACAAGAAAGGTGCTCCCTCCTGAGTGCAGCTTACCCACGCAGACGCACCCCAGAGCAGCGGCTGCATCCAGCTGCTTCTGCCCCTGGGACCCATTCTGAGAAGCCAGGAGACTGCTCAGGCCTGGCAGGTGGATGGGGGCCGTGGCTGTGCAGCCCATCCACCTACCTTGGCTCAGGGCATGTGTGAGAAGAGCCAGACCCGGCAGGTGGACGTGTGTGGTATGTGGATGTGTGCGCGTGGTATGTGCATGTGTGTGATGTGTGTGTGTGTGGGGGGGTGTGTGGCTATGCAGCCCGTCTATCTTGGTTCAGGGTGTGTGTGAGGACAGCCAGACCCGGCAGGTGGACGTGTGTGTGTGTGTGTGTGTGTGTGTGTGCGTGCATGTGTGGAGTGTGTGGCTGTGCTGCCCATCCGCCTGTCTTGGCTCAGTGTGTGTGTGAGGACAGCCAGACCCGGCAGGTGGATGGGAGGGGGGAGGCTGTGCTGCCCGTCCGCCTGTCTTGGCTCACGGCATGTGTGAGGACAGCCAGACCCGGCAGGTGGACGTATGTGGTGTGATGTGTGTGTATGTGTGTGGCTGTGCTGCCCGTCCACCTGTCTTGGCTCAGGGCGTGTGTGAGGGCAGCCAGCCCCTCGGGTCAGCTCACAGCTGTTCTTTCTGCTGGAGTGGAAGCTCACACTGACACTGTGCCTTCCTGTGAAGTTCCGGGTCTGCGGGAAGGAGTGGCAGAACTCCAGCCTGGGACGGGTCGCGGCACACTGGCTGAGCTGCGGGTGCTGGGCGGAAGGGGAGCCTGCCCTGCCCGCCACCCCCCCATGACCTGCCCCAGCTGCAGCACTTGCCTGAGGCACACTCGCTGCAGGTGAACCTCCCTTCCGGTCTCCTGGAGAGCCCGAGGCAGGCCAGGTGGAACGCGCCACAGCAGGGGCCTTCGCACAGCAGCAGGCTGCCCGTCTTCTCACACAGCTGCAACAGGGACAGAAAGGGCGGCGTCAGGAGTGCCCTGCACCTTTCCTGGTAACACGGACTATGTCCAGCCACGGAAAACCCCACTCTGTCACTCAAAGAAACCACCATCTGCGGATAATGAACAGCGTCAGGCGGAAACCGAGGGCAGCACAGGCTCACAGACACCGTGAACTAGCAGTGCCTCCAGCAAGCAAGGGCTACACCAGGGCAAGGACCAGCAGTGCCCAGGGACAGGCAGGGCGCAGGGAGGCAGAGACCAGTGCTGGTGATGGCGACTGCTCTGCACACACCAACAGTCCTGGAGTCTTGCGGGTGGGACAGGGGCTGAGCAAGGTCACTGTGCCAGTACACAGCACAGGCAGGACAGCAGCCCAGGCCCTGGCTTCCAAGTCACCAAACCCGGTGTCATGGCTCCCACACCAGCATGGCCGCCCAGGGCCAGGCTGACGAGGTGTGCATTCTAGCAGGCAGACGGAGACCTCAGCTCAGCTCCTGCCCTCTTCCACACAGGCCACAATGATCATGCGAGATACACCCTACGTGAGCTGGCGACGCTGCAGGCAACCTAACTCCCCCGGAGCAGGAACCATGAGTGGTCATGGGTGCGGGGAGGGTCTGGAGGAAGGAAGGGGTGGCCAGGGCCCACGCTGCCTTGCCTCACCTGACACACGTACTCCTTCTTGGCGGCCACTCCACGTTCAGACTTTTTAGATGAGATGGATACCTCTGTTTGTGTTTCGTCCGCACTTTCATACGGGGACTCTGAGGGCTCGTCTCCTGGACTGTCCGAGACCTGGAGATGAAGGAGGCGGGCCACAGTTCACTAGTCACAGAAGACAGCGGGCGGCCACGGCCATCACACACGGGCCCCGCCCCGCCTCCTCGCCCACGGGGTGCGCTGGCTGCACATCCCCCGCCCGTCATGGCGATGAAACGTGTCCGCTGAGCAGTGGGGGGGGGCTCAGAGTGGACTCCACCCCACCGAGCACTGCACATACATGTGCGCACGCCTATGCCTTACAGATGAGATCAGCTCGCTCTGTGGCTCGGGGCCCAAGCGTCTCAGCCTTTCTTACCAACGCTCAAACTAGTCTAAGACATACATGCTCACACTGAAAGACTTTAAAGGAACCAAGGCGAGGCATCGAAGCGAAGGCTCCGTGAGGTAGCTGTGCCGTCACCACGCTGCAGGTGACAGCAGGCTCTTCCGGAAGGGGTTCCTTCACTGAGCGACTCGCACCTGCACACTGCCTGTTCTCTTCCCCCTCCTGTTGCCCGTCCCCCATCCCTCCACCCCCAAGCACTTCACAGTTCCTCTCTCCCCCCCGCAGGAGAGCAAGGCGGGGAGAAGCAAGGCAGAATCCGCACGCCGTTGCTAACACTCGCATCTATGTGGGAGGCCCGGGAGCAGCCGTGGAAGTCGTGTACACGCGTGACCTGCAGGCGACCACAAAGGCCATGCTAAAACCTCACCTCACACCCAGCGTTTCACCCACACCTGACAAGCATTTTTAGCAAATGTTCACATAAAAAAAAAAAAAAAAAAACGGGAACCTTCTTTGTCTAGCTGCCACCTTGGGTGTCGTAAGGCGTTCGGTCTCTTCACTGCTGGGCAGGCCAGTGTTGGAAGTGGAACAAAGCCACAGCAGGAGCCACACCCCCGATCGCGGGCATGTGTGCTCAAGCTGGCTGGCTGCCAGTGAACAGAAGCTGAAAGCTGGAACCGGGCCCTACCAGAAAAGCAAAACCAAACCTCACCAGCAAATCTGACCAATCCTGTGGCCTCATCAACGAGCCTTCTCCAGGTTTAGCTCATTGAAATTAGAAGGGATGATGGAAGAAAAACATGGACAAAAAGTAAACACAGAAGTCTTTGCAGACTTAAAATCAGCACTCAGGTGGGCAGACTTCCCCAGGGCTCTCGCTGGTGCTGGCTGCTGACTTGGCAGGGACAGGCGCACGGGCCCTGTTCCTACTCACTAGACACAGCCGGCGAAAACACGAAGTCACAGAGAAGCAGCCAGTGAGACGGTCTTCTCACCTTCCCAGGAGGGTGAACGCACATTAGAGCAGGGTCACGTTCAAGGTCACTGGGACTGACATCCCTCACTCGTCAGCAGCCAGAAAGAGGCTCTGAGTGCAGACTCCACGCACAAGCATTCACCAAACAGGGCAACAGGTGGGGGAGGGGCGGCGCTGAGAACTTCTGAGGGAGGCTGCAGTGGGCGGTCATCGGGAGCTGCGGGTCACTTGGCCTGGCCAGGGCCCTGCTTACAGAGCAGCTCCTGTGGCCAGCAGAGGCTGACTTCTCTGACTGACCGAGGAGCCGAGGCCCACGGAAAGGGGCCTTCGTCACGGGCTCAGCAGAACAGAGCCCAGGGCTGTATTCAGCAAGCTCCGCTCTTCCCTTCGCCTGGCTGGGACATTTAAAAGTTAACAAAAAAAAAGAGTTCATGGAGAGGAAGACAGAAAACACAAACCAGTCCTGGGTTAGAGGAAGGAACAGCACCTTTTATTTAAGATTTACAGAAAAGTTAGCACGTTTCCACTTGGAGATATTCCTAAATTAACAAAGTCTGTTTGAGGAATAAACACTGAGTACATATTTTGAAGGAAATATAAATGTTAACGACACACAGGAGTTCCGTTTCCTGGTTGGGGTCTGAGATCCACATACAGAACACAGACCTTACAATGTCACAGTCCATGGCACAGGTTGCACAAGATTCAGACCTTGATCCCACCACACCCCTTCCCCACGCCCGGACGGACCCCTAGCCATAGTCGGGAAGGATCCGACGGCGCTCCACTCAGCAAACCACCCGCAAGAAGAGCCAGGCGCGCAGCGGCACAGCGCGCCTACTCCAGCGGGAGCTCCACCTCCACGTGCACAGGTGACGCCTTTTGTGGAAGGGACACATTCACCTGTGCGGTCCCAACAGTCCCAGAGCTCAGTCTAGGGCATCTACGATCTATTCCGTATCCAATAGGATGCAGTGACTCAAAGGACACAGACTGTCAAGAGCTTCCCGGTGCTTCCCGCATCACCAAGGCCACACTTGGCGGCACTGATTCCCAAGTAGCTCAGTTCCTGACTTTGCAAGTTTTCTTGGGTTTGAAAACACTGCCTCCTCTCTACTCAGTATGTGAGATACCAAGCTGCCTATCTGCCTTAGGAAGTACATTCCTTCAGGGGCAGGGGACGCAGTCTCCTTGACATACCCCAGGGACTTTTCCAGAAGATATTACCGAATGTGAAATAACCTAGTGAATGCATCCCAGCCAACTGCTAGAGACAACACCGCCGTCAGGGTGACTTAACGTGACCTGCAGAGGGCCCACCTGCTGTGACCACAGAGCAGCCTCTACTCTGCAGGGTGGTGCCACATACAATGACAAACAAATGCCCTCACAGGTTGAACACTACATCAGTTTTGAAATACAATCACAGACCTTGCACAGTAAATAGTTCCATAAAGCAACATTATTTCACGTTTAGGTTATGCTTCTGTGAAGGAAGGAGTGGTAACTAGAAGAATTTCACACCGTGTTTGGATTTACAAATGACCAGAATCCTGTGCTCGGCAGATCTGACGAGCTGAAAATCCAACAACTCATCTCAGGTCTTCCATGTTGACATCACAGTGAAATACCAGAGTAATGAAAATAACTTTCGAATAAGTCATTCATCTAAAGTATAATTCATGTAATTCTTATTAAAATGACCCTTCTAGGTTGCACAGACTAGAACCTCCTACTGCCCCTCCATTCTGGGGTTAGGGCTGGGTGTGAGCCATCAAGAACACAAGCAATCTCCGCTTCTCAGAACACAACTGTGCTTCACATTCACTTTCTAACCTGTGTGGGCTTCTGTGTGGCCAGGCAGCCCCACGCCAAGGGCAGCGAGAACAGAGAGACAGGCCGTGCCGCTGCTGCTCTCGACGCAACGCCTGCCCTTGCCAAAGGTAAAAGGAGCTCCAAAAGGTCCCGCCGACCCAACCTCGTCCCGCTGTGTCCTCAGCAGCGGCTGGCTGCCCTGGAGGGAGTGGGCGAGGGCCAGGCTTGGCACGGCTGGCTGCCCTGGAGGGAGTGGGCGAGGGCCAGGCTCGGCACGGCTGGCTGCGGGCTGTGGGCTGCGGGCTGAGTTGCATGTGCAGGGGACTTGAAAAGGTCGACACCGTTGCCTGCTTCCACCAGCACACTGACCAGCACACCCTCTGGCCAGGCCAGAACCCCTGCCTTCCTCTCCTTCATTTCTTGAAAATACAGTGTGCCTGGATGATTAGCATACTCCAAAAACATCTCCAGAGTTCACGCAGAAAGCCCAGCCATCACAGGGGAGAACCACAAACGTGCATCTAATACGCGGCCTGCAGTTAGGGTGCAGCCTGCACGGCTGCTGCAGGCGCCCTGGCTGGAGAGGCCCCTCCACCCCTGCAGTGTCAGGAAGCGGACCACCACACCCACAGTTTCCCACCTCCTAAGGACACTCGATGTTCCATCACTGGCAGCTGAGTCAGTGGTAATTTCTAGCATTCCAGTTAAGCAATAAAAGCAGTACCCAAATGGGTGGGGGTCAAAATAAATTTCATTGACCAAAAGTCTTAAAAATATACAGAAGTTAATGTGTTTCCTCACACAGACTTTAGAAGTTAGTGTGTTTCCTCACACGAACTTTAGAAGTTAGTGTATTTCCTCACACAGACTTTAGAAGTTAGTGTATTTCCTCACACAGACTTTAGAAGTTAGTGTATGTCCTCACACGAACTTCAGAAGTTAGTGTGTTTCCTCACACAGACTTTAGAAGTTAGTGTGTTTCCTCACACAGACTTTAGAAGTTAGTGTGTTTCCTCACACAGACTTTAGAAGTTAGTGTGTTTCCTCACACAGACTTTAGAAGTTAGTGTGTTTCCTCACACAGACTTTAGAAGTTAGTGTGTTTCCTCACACAGACTTTAAAAGTTAGTGTTTCCTCACACAGACTTTAGAAGTTAGTGTGTTTCCTCACACAGACTTTAGAAGTTAGTGTGTTTCCTCACACAGACTTTAGAAGTTAGTGTGTTTCCTCACACAGACTTTAGAAGTTAGTGTGTTTCCTCACACAGACTTTAGAAGTTAGTGTGTTTCCTCACACAGACTTTAGAAGTTAGTGTATTTCCTCACACGAACTTCAGAAGTTAGTGTGTTTCCTCACACAGACTTTAGAAGTTAGTGTTTCCTCACACAGACTTTAGAAGTTAGTGTGTTTCCTCACACAGACTTCAGAAGTTAGTGTGTTTCCTCACACAGACTTTAGAAGTTAGTGTGTTTCCTCACACAGACTTTAGAAGCTAATGAGAAGCCAGTGGCTGCTCAGCGTGCTTTCACAGGCGCTTTCTCTCACGAGTCAGGGGGATTTGTTCCTCCAGCACGAACGGAATTCAGATTTACAACCGAAAACATCAACAGCAGTCGTCAGCGATTGCTTCTCCTGGCACCGGTTTTTAGAACTGAGGAGATGAGGTTTTTTTAAAAGCATCAAGTGCTGACAGTTTCACACCAAGTCAAAGGGTGCTCACCTGGTCAAAAGTTCACTTGGACAGAATAATCTTTAACGTAAATCAACAACGTTAAAAGGAATGCACATGTTTGAGAAGTGTAGAACATTGTAAATCAAGTGAAAAAAACGAGGCCATCTTGCTCTGAGTCCCATGGCTCTCATTTTCCATCTGCGCTGCCTGGTGGAGGGAGGCCTGTGGGCGGGGGTGTCACAGAACACTCCCTTACTCCCCCTCAGGAAGGTCTAGGGGACCCACGGGCACTCCGCTCACACCAGGACCAGCACCAGCCCACAGCCTGGCCCCCGCTCAGAGACTCTGGGCGACAGCCTTCGCAAGGGCATGTGTGAATCTCGGTACCGTCAGACACATACATGGGCATATTTTCTGTTTTTAGAACTAGATGCTAAATTTACCATTTGAGTCCAGGACACTTCACGATAGACTCGTGGCAGGCCCTGGACTCACACACCACCAGGCAAGCCCCTGGTCCAGCCACTCCCACACACTTCTGGGCACAAATCTTGGCCAAGAGGCAGTGGGAGTAAGAACCTTGCTACTGAGTTTCCATCTCACCCACGGTTTTCTACTCCTCTCCTCTTATGTACTCAGGGGTAACGTCCCCACCCCGGGACTGGCTGAAGTCTCCCTAAGCTTCTACATGGAGCAGCTCAACAGAAACCGGGCCTCACACACACCTGGGGCGAGGGTCTCACGGACACCGAAGCCCTGCATCCCGGGGCAGAAAGACGAGTCTCCAGGCTCCATGCACCCCACAGAGCTACCCTCTGCCTACGGCTTCCTGCTCGTCAGAGGCTGCTTAGGTTTCTTGCTGGTTTTCAGGAACATGCTCTTAAAAGAATGAACCACTTCAGGCTGAGAGGTACAGGTATAACGTGACACACGAAGGTGAAAACAGAGTCATCGTGACTGAGGAACACTTCACTCCCGCAGAGGAGGCAGAAACCCACTATCTGAGAGGCCATCTCAGAAGCCAGTGGCTCTTGGACCTTAGCAAACACTGCAGCCTCACTGTTGACATGTGGGCTCACCTGGGACGCTCTCCATTATACTGCACAACCACTACAATCTCAGCTGTCACAGATGCAGACAAGTTTCGCCTCTGAACACTGCAAGGCTTTTTTGTTTCATCTTGTTTTACTAGACAGCCACAAGCAGGGGACAGGAAAGACAGCTGGAAGCCAGTCAAACAGGATCATTAAAATGATTCGATGTATGACATAGAGCAAAACTCAACAACAGAGTCCCACAGTCTCAAGGCTAAACAGGCATAATTGCTACTTTAACGTTTCTAGAAATGAAGGAATTCCACGTTCAATCAGCAGCGTAATGAATTTTCATGTATTGACAGACAACACCGCTGCTCCCTGCTGAGTCCCTCAGGGGAGAGCCCTGCCCACTGCCTGCTAGGCAGAACCTGCGTGGAGCTGAGCACACGGAGCACACCGCCCGCCTCTGCCCAGGGCCACCTTCCCCATGTTCCCAGGGAAACGAGGCCCTTGCCACAGTCGCATCTGTTCTCCTCCACGCCCTGTGTACACTGTGCAGTCATGGTTCCTCCACAGACGGCGAGCACCCACCCTCTGGCTGATGCACTATACACTGGTCAGCAGCCACCCACCCACAAATCATGCTGCAATTTCAAATGAAATCCCTCACTTCTCACAAAAAGCCTTCCAGGCTCGTCTCTGCTTGGAGTGATCCCTTCTTGAACCAGGGCCATTTTTTTACCACTTTTGTTCATACTTTCAGAAGTAGTGATGGGTTTTTTTTTGTTGTTGTTGTTAATTTAAGATTTATTCAAGCTTTTCATGTCCTTTGGGAACAGTACAGTGTGGACTGCTCTTGGGCCATCCTGGAGCCACATATCCTCTACATCTGAGCAGAACCAGGAGAGCACCCCCGCCCCCGCCGCGCCCTCAGCCACACAGTCTAGCGCCCTCTGGTGTCACTCCAAGAAAGCGTGCTCGGCCAGCCGTGTCTGCCTTTATTGTACCCTATGTGCACAATGCAGTTCATAGGGTCACTTTTCATGCCAAAGCAAAACTTATACTTTGGATAAAACTGAGTGGCGGGGTCGTATTGTTTTATTGTCACCGTCATGACAGCGAGCCACTCAGCTCCTGCAAGGCTCCAGGCGCCTGGGTGCTGCATGCGCAGTACTTCATGTCTAGCACAAAGCACCAGGCGGGGACATTCCTTACAGGTCAAATGCATCCGGGCGTCTGCTGAGAATAAACCGAGTGCTATTCCCGTGCTGCTGCGGGAGGCTGAAGGGCACACACATGAGGCTTTTTCCTCACCATGCAAACATGCGGGCACCCTGGGTACAACCCCCCGCCAGTCACCCGAGATTAAGACATTCAAACGTGATGGTGGATGTTCTACAAAATCAACTGGAGAAGTGACTAGCGTCAATACCCTCATGATGGCACCCCCTCAGGGTCAGTCAAGAGTTAGGGTTCACAATGACACTGCAAATGATACTTTTTCCTAAAAATTTACTGTATCTAGTGTCATAGGAAAAATGCTTAGTAAAAAAGGACAGAATCAAAACTCTTCCTGCCTTTCATGTTGGAAATTAGTTTAATATCTACAGTATTGAATACATTTCATTGGCAATGAGAATAATTGACAAGAACTCCTTAATGTGTGCTGTTTTCTTTCTGAAGGTACAGATGCTGACATTTTTTCAATAAAAATTCCGTACATTATGAACTAGAGGAGAAAACGACCTGCAGCAGGACCACCCTTCAATGCGGAGTCACCGTCGCGGCTCTGGGACGGCCCCTGATTGAAGGGCCTCCTTTTCAACTGGAAATCTACATTGATCATTGGCATATGAATGTGTTTCTATCATGAAATGAATGTGATTGATTAAATGGCCTTGATTAAGTATCTTACCTTGGTCTTAAAATTTGTTATCTGTTTTCTTCATTGTATGTGTTTATTAATACCAGTAAAAACAGATTATCACACATCTTCCATAAAATGATTGTGATAGAAATGTCACTTAGTGTGTACGATGATACACCACCTGCAGCAGACATCTTGGAATATTACATCATTTTAAGTGCAGTACAGGGCAGCTGAGTTCAAATCCAACTTGACTGATGTGGGCTCCCATAAAAGCTGTTACCAGTGAAGGCGAAAAAAATAAGAATTTGCTCTACTAAGGGAATAAGAAATGAAGTTACAAAACACTTAAATCACATTAATTCCTTCACAGGCCTTCATCATGCAAGTGTGGAATTTTAATCTAGTCTCTGCATTGGAGTGATGTAGTAGCATGTATTATAATTATTTCCATATAAATTTTATCACATACACATTTTTCAAAAAGAATTTAAACCACAACATGACCTAAAATGTCTTGAGTAAAAACTCTAAGAAAATCCCTTATCTCAATCAAGTGCGATGAAAGGAAAGAAATAAAAACATGCAGAGTGTGTGGCCCCAGTGAGGAATCAGTCTGGCCCCTAACAGCCACCCCCAGGGCCACCTGACTCACTCCAGAGCCAGGCCTGGTGGTCTGCAGGTCTGAGTACACTACACCTTGCTGTACACACTGCAACATCACAGAAAAATCTATGAATTCACCTGAAGTGCATTTAAATTCTGTCAAAGTGAACTCTAATGAAGATTTACATAAACCACAAAGTGGCCTAACGGAGGGGGCCTAGGAATATAAATGGTTTTATAAAGGGAACATGAACACATACTACCAGATCTAGGCATCACCTTCAAAATGCAGAAAGGTCTATGCGTCTCATGTATTTAAGATATAATGTAAATGTCTTTAATAATTGGTCAGCTCCTCAGTGCTGAAGAATTAAAAATCAATTAAGCCTAGTAATTATAAAATGCTTCCTCCAAGCCTCCCAGGCTCAGAGCACTGTCTAACCCAGACACTGAGCTCTCCTGACCATCAGCTCGTCTACCTCGTCCTGGTGGCCTCCCCTGGTCATACAAGCCCTGGTTTTACATACACAAGTCACAGTCAGAAACAGATAAGACTTCAGTAGCCTCAGAGTTTTACTGTCTCTTGTATCTGACAACAGTGTCAATGTATCAGGTGGATACATGAACCAAAACACCATGCAAGAAACTCATCAAAAGTCTAAGTAAACTGCCGGCTGCAGCATAAGGGCCTAAAGAACCACAACTTCTCTGTTTCTAATATTATTTGGAATCACAGACCACCTTCCAGTACCTTTCTAGGATACTAACCTGAACTTAAAGAAGAAAGGAAAAAGGAGAAGGAACCTGTATAAAATTTGCCTTTCCATGTTTCATGTTCTGGTAGGCTCCCAGAAGTTCCCTTAGGAGTTCTGTGTTTTCTTGAGCGTGTCCAAAGGTAAATGCTCAGTTGCTTACATGTATCAAACTGGAGGCAGGCCCAGGTCCAGTGTGTGAGCAGCTCCTGACCACTGCTGAGCTGAGCTGAGCTGAGTCACTACAGAAACCTACTCAGGAGTGGCCCAGACTGACGCCGCCACTAGGAAGCACAATAGCGAGCCACTCTGGGCGCCTCACAGGACTGCCCCGGTCCCTGACCTTCTAGCCCAGGAACACTCACCCTTCCTCACACAGGAGGAAACAGCTGAAGCCACCCCGGCCCTCCTAGAGCCCAGGGTAGAGAGCAGCACTCCAGCCCAGCAGGAGGAAGGGGCCTATCCAGTCCTGTCTCACTTCCCTGCTCCAAAAAACCCAAGGTTATCACCGCCTCATGAAAAATAGAATCACTGGGAACTTAAATAATAAGAAATTAAAACTTGGATGTAAAAGCTTCATGCAGGCAGTCACTAAAATCAGGAAGCCAAAACTACCTCTGGACAAAAAAGTGTCCTGTCTGCATTTTGTGGCAGTTTTCTGTTTTGTTTTTGGCAGTGGCAAAGACTTGATTTGCTGATGGCGCCTGTATGTCATGTAATGACGGCAGGTAATGGCCTCACATAGCTCTCACGTTGCTACCACATACTATGCAAACCCAGAAAACACGAGTGGTAGTACAATGGTAGTTCTAATTCATCTCAACAAAGAATGCCAGCATTTAAAGGGCCAAAAACATGGATCCAAAGACATGGGATGCTGGAGGACGAGACAATAGTTGGCCTCCTCCACAAGCCTGGTCTGGAAGGAGCAGGAATCAGGTGTGGCCAGTGAGCCACCCTCCATCCCACCCAGCGCTGAGTTCGACAGGACCAGCGTCTGACTGACTCAGGCTGGCCTTCATGTAGGAAGGACAGTGTGAGGGCTATGCAGAGCACATTTTTAAGACAAATCTCAAGAACAAGCAAACTGCATCGACTGAAGTATATACGTACATTTACACATACACTGTGTATTTGTATATTTGAAATGCTCAAATAAACTAAAATAGCGCACTGGTTTTTTTCCACTTCATGAATTTTAGACAGGTCAGAGGACCTAAAAGTCTCCTACATCTATGGAGAATACCAAGGGTATGCGTATCAGATCTGACCTTTACTCACACCACAACGTGGTTTACTCCATGGCCTCCATGGGAATGCCATGATTATCATCATTATTATTGTTTTACCTCATTCTCAGTTAAGGATGCAGAAGGAGATGAACTTTTGCTAAACCCAAGAGCTGAAGACGCTGCCGTAGAGGCTCGATTTCGCTTCTTCAGTGGTTTGCATGCGTCAGACAGATTTTTCGTTGCTGTAAATAACAAAAAAAATGGTTATAAAGTTTGAAGTCTTACCACCTCGGTTTCTTTACTGATTTAAAAATACTCCTCAAATAAGTGAAGCTAAAACGAGAACCTTCCAGGTCCCTTTGCTGTACACTAAGGAGGGCTTCACACTTTTTATCATGGAAAAACCTGAATGTAGACTGAGCAAACTGTACAGTGATCTCTATGTCCTCACTGTTTGGCCCCCAGATCCATCATCTGGGGCCAATGTGGCTCCACACACACTTGGTTCCACACTGTTCGGCCAGACTGATTATTCTGAAGCAAATCCCAGATCAATAATTTCATCAACAAGAAACCTGGTCCACCTGAGGGGCCTTCAGAAGGTACACAGCATGAAAACACTATGTATCAACTCCAACGTTTGCCCCAAATACATTTATCTTGTAAATCAGTGTTTCTCAAATTTTTTGAAGTATACCCATATTTCTAAAAGTTTTGAATATGACCACAATACCTCTTCCATACTTGCACATAACAATTCCTTTTCATCATCAAACATTCAGTCAGCACTGGAATGCTCTGTTGCTCACAGCTGGTTCTTTACGACCAGCGCAGCACCTCACACAGCAGGGAAACAGCTCTCTGTGGCCTTCGCAACCTCCCCTTCCCAGGGCTTCACTCCCTTTCTAGGAAGAGCTGACGCGGCAGATTCTTCAACAAACCACGAGACGGGTATTTCACAGAGATAATGCAGGATGAGGTGCATGTAGCCCTCACCCCTCTCACTGTTCTGGCAGCGATTTTTCATAGACATTTTAAGCTAATTCAGAACCACAGAGAAGGCACACGGGATCTACATATTGAAGAACAAAGGGATTTAAGGGGAAAACTGGCCCACCGTGTAAAACAAAACAATAAAGCCAAGTGAAAAATCAGTAGGAGAGTCACTTGAATAAAATTCAACTAAATTCTTAAAACACCTGACACATTAATTTTTTCTTTTTTTTTTCTTTTTGACAGGCAGAGTGGACAGTGAGAGAGACAGAGAGAAAGGTCTTCCTTTTGCCATTGGTTCACCCTCCAATGGACACTGCGGCTGGCGCACTGTGGCCGGCGCACTGCGCTGATCCGATGGCAGGTGCCAGGTGCTTCTCCTGGTCTCCCATGGGGTGCAGGGCCCAAGCACTTGGGCCATCCTCCACTGCACTCCCTGGCCACAGCAGAGAGCTGGCCTGGAAGAGGGGTAACCGGGACAATTTTCCTTTTCAACTGCATGAAACTCCTCCTCCTTTTTCTCTGAGATTCAACTTCAAGTGTCCACTGCTCCTGAGTGCTTCCATGGACCTTCCCATCTTCACCCTGCATTAGCCCCTGGGAGCTCCCTGGGGGCGCCGTCCACCCTGCCCAGCACAACCCACGCCACATTACCTGCCTGGCTCTTGAGCGAGGAGGTCGTCTCTGTGGCCTTGTACGAGCTGGTTCTGGTGGTTTTGTCCGTGAGCACGTCCCTCTGTCAAGGAGAGAAAGCAACCTCCTAATATCAAAGAACACAGGTTGCTGCCAACTTGCCTGACAGAAGCCTCAACCTTGGTCACCTGACAGCTGCGCCACCTCAGAGCGTGTCCACCTGTGTGCCTCTACTCCAGTGTCTGTCAGCTCATACAAGTGTATTCGAGATAATCCCTCAGCTTTCTACTGAATCCAAAGCTGAGGATGAAGTAAATACATTGCTTCTCTAATGCCTGCTGCTCGAGAGGTTGCCTAATCAGACGTGAAGGTCAGTGAAGCAACAGCGGAAACGCCCGTCTCCACGCACTGGGGCAGTGCTGCCTGCTGGTCACCCCGTCGTGTACTCAGGTCCCTCCTCAGCCACCCACCTGACACCAGGGAAAGTCGAGCAGCATGGTCAGGGGTGCTCACAAAGACTGACCAGGAGAACAATGCAGAGTGGGCACTGTAGCGCAATGGGCTAAGACATCACACGCAACGACAGCGTCCCATACCAGAGTGCTGGCTACTCCACTTCCAACCCAGTTTCATACTAACGCACCTGGGAAGCAGCAGACAATGGCTCAAGCACACGAGCCCTGTCACTCTAGGAGAGACCTGGCTGGAATTCCTGGCTCTTGGCCTTGGCCTGGCCCAGCACTGACTGTGGCGGCTATTTGGGGAGTAAATCAGTGAATGAGAAATCTTTCTCTCTCTCCCCATCACTGTTTTAAATCGGGAAAAAGAAAAACAGATAATGGGCACATGGCCCTTGGAAAGTCAGCCACACCTCGGTCATACTCAGAACACACAGGAGTTACATGCAGTGTGGCCTGGCTGACAGGAATCAGACTAAACACCAGTGCTTTTTACAGATGCTATATCCAGAGTTATTAGCTAATAAAACACTTCTACTTAGCTACTTAATGTAAATTTTGGTATTTTAGATGTCCAGGGTCACACAAATCATTTACACAAATATTTCAAAGCAACTAATTTCAGTATGACTGCCAGTACAGAGCTGCTGTAATAACTGGTGGCCAGAGGAAACAGTACGTGTGTGCTTCCTGGTAACCACAAACGCACAGCTCAAGGTGAACTCCACCGAGCCGGAGTGTAAACAACTCTACCAGACAGCAGGTGTCCAGAAGAGTGTTGACAGGAAAAATGGGGCAAGGCCTGCCTCCTCCCCTAACCTGGGAGTGACTTCTACAGTGATCAGACAGATGACACAAGCCCACAAGCCTACACCTCAGTAATACATGATTTAGTTCCCATTCTCCAAGATAAGCTAGGACCAACACTTGATTTAGATAAGTAAAAGTTAGTATCGAGCTTTACTCAGTCATAAATACATAACTACTTTACAAAACAATCACTGCACACATATAAATTCAAACAAAGTACAAAGCCTGCCTCACCCCTCCGTTCTCAAGACCACTTGTGAGTGCTGCCAGGAAGGGCTCAAGTCCTCACGGGCACGGTGTGCTGGACACACTGTTCACTCTTTCTCTGGATTTATGGGCCTTGGTCAGTGCACTCCCCTCCTGACACCAGCCAAACCCTGTCCCTTGACAGAGGCTGGCATCCAAGGCCCTGGGGAGCCACTATGGAGAGTGGGGCTTGTGTATCTCTGCTGCTCCTTGCCCGCTGCTCCACACAGGCCTACACTCCCACTGTGTAGAGAGTAACAAGAAACACCAGCAAACTGGTAATTTTTTTTATTTGAAAGGCAGTAAAGGGAAAGGAGGAGGGGGAGGGGGAGTGATGGAGGGAGAGAGGGAAAGAGAGAGGTCTTTCATCTGCTGGTTCACTCCCCCAAATGGCTGTAACAGCCAGGGCTGGGGCTGAACCAGGACAAAGCCAGGAGCTTCTTCAGGTCTCCCACGTGGGTGCAGGGACCAAGCACTTGGGCCACCTTCCACTGCTTTCCCAGGCCACTAGCAGGGAGCTGGACTGGAAGTGGAGCAGCCAGGACTCGGACCACTGTCCATACAGGATGCAGGCACTGCAGGTGGAGGCTTAATCCTCTATGACACAGCTCTGGCCCCCAGTTTATAACTTTTTTATTGAAATATAACATACATGGACCTCTAACAGATTTTTATTTTCATGTCAATTCATTATTCACACATTGATTAATAAGCTCCATAGAAAAAGTCATTTTTAATAGACAGTTTGTCCAATCCAAAACTCAAGGTGTGTGGATGTTTGTTTTCTTGAACCATCAGGCACAGCAGTTCTGCATGACCGCTGCTGCGTGAGCGCTTATACTTGTCAGCAACCTCTCAACAGGGCCTGTGAGAAAAGCAGGCTTCCTGCTGAGCGCTGCTGCCGAAATCCTGTCTGCACCTCAGACACACAAGCGCAAAGTGGGATTACCTTCCGCAGACCGGACTTGTCCGTCCTGAGTCTCTTCCTGGGTGCATCCTCCACGTCAGCTTCTTCTGGAGGGTCCGGGGTCCTCTTTGTGTGGTTTCGTTTTTTCCCATTTAAGGTACCTAGGAATGGGGGATGGGGAAACGTCCATGAAACACACACCACAAGCTGCCCAGGACGTCCAGCATACAGATGACCTAGGTCAAATCTCTTCACAGTGAGAAACTGGGGACTGAAAGTATTAATCCTAACCTAGGGATTATGATATCCATATCTGCTACCATTTTAATGTCCTGTAGCCTTATATTTGAATATAACCCTGTATTTTAAATAATCTTTCTTTTTAGCATTAACAGCCTAGTGGAACCTAAGTTGAATTTTTAAAAAAACACAGCATATTACTTTTTTACACATTTCCTTAAAGAATCATCTTACAATAACACTACATTCGTATCTTCAGAGTAAGGGTTTTTCTACTGCTCAGTGCCTGTGCCAGGCATTAGATGTTCCCAGCAACATCAACTAACCCAAGACCAAAGGTGCCCAAACAGTATTGACCTGCAGTGTGACACGACGTAAGAGTACAGCTTCTAGAGAGAGTTCACTTGAACACGTCAGTGTTTATTTTACACACAAATCCAGCATTTTCATTGGCACAGCTGTTCCACAGAGGCTCAGAGGCTGACTGACTATTCATCACACACCTTGAGGGATAGCTGTCATCACCAACCTGCTGCCTGCTGGGACGGAGGAGTGTGCAGCTCCACAGTGCCCAGTGAGGCCTGAGGGAGGAGGTGCAGACACAGGCACAGGGCGCCCCCTCAGCTCCAGGCCTCGGGTTCCCACTTGAGGCCCTCATCAAGCTCTGCCCCAGCCACACCCATGGCTGGCCATAAATGTAGCATCAGGAAGGGGCCAGCAAAGTGGTGGACAGCAGGCTCTGCTCAGTCACTGGACAAACATAAGCCCCAGTGGCACAGCCTGAACCCCAGAACCTCATCTGCCAGGCTCTCCTCCATCCTCTCCCTCCATGCCAGCAGTGCCTGTCAGCGGCATGTCCCTCTGGTGCCCGGACTCCCCACAGTGTCTTTTACACAAATGCATCCTAAGGACGCCGCCTTCTACAGAGTGAGGCAGCAGTCATTTCTAGGACAGCTGTCTGCATTGCCAGGGCTGAGACAAGGGGATATGACACATCTTTGTTACCAACATCAGGTCACCTCCAAGTCAGAGCTCAAAAGTACCCAGGAACCGGCACGCACCCGACACACACTGGGAGCAAAACTTGCCCACGAGTCCTCCTATCAAGCATTTAGGAACAGCCAGATAGCAAAATGTGAGACACACAGCCGGGCTCACATGGACTCTTCCAGCTTCCGGAAACCCCAGCTCACCTTTGAATAAGCATCATCTCTACATTAAGTGTATGATGAAGAGGTAAATGTTTGACTTTAAATAACAACGAGGCAGCTGATAGGGAACTAGGAGCCCTAAATCAGGACAAGAACATCTGCGAAGAAAGCAGAAAGGTGGCAGGGTGCACGTGTGGCGACAGCCCGCCCCACACGGTGCCGTGCCAGGGCGTGAACTGCTCACCTGGGAGGCCCGCTGCTCCTGGGCTTGGCCTGCACTTAAGTGCGTCTTCAAGACTGTGTGTCTGGCCTCTCCAGACTCAATGCATCTGAATCAGTACCCAATCCATCGCTCTCTGTTACATCAAGATTACCAGCGTTCTGGGGTGGGCAGTGGGCACAGTGGTCAGACACTGCTTGGGATGCCTGTATCCATGTCAAGAGTGTCTGGTTCCAGTTCCAGTTCTGCCTCACACTGGCACTTGTGTCCCTGCCATTCCGTGGGAGACCCAGACTGAGTTCTAGGTACCTGGCTGTGGTTGGCCCAGTCCTGGCTTTGTGGGCATTTGCAGAGTAAGCCAGAGGACAGATCTCCCTCTGTCTCTGCCTTTCCAATACAATGAAAATAATCTTTAAAAAAAAAAAGTTCTCCACAAAAAGCTTACATCCCAAGCATGCAGATCACAAATCCGACCAGTCACACCTTTTCTCAAACTTCACAGCATGAAGTCTCCCTCATCTTACTACAGCCCAAAGCAAAGTCAGACTTCTTGTTTTTTTTTTTTTTTTTAAAGTAAACATCTAGGAAGAAGCAAAGAATACCCAAAGTCAAGGTTAGTCCAGTCACCGTTCTCAAGCAGACACTACCACCTGCAGAGAGGGCAGGTCCTACACGAGGCCAAGAGGGCTGCTCCTGCAACCCCACTGAGCACAGAGTCCACGCCACTAGGACTCAGACCACAGGCTGCCTCACTCCTTTCTTCTCCTTCACTCACACAACCCCGTGGGCGCAGAAGACAAGTCCCAGGGCAGCCCTCACAAGCAGTGAGAAGTGCAGGCAGCACAGGCTGTTCACCACGACCACACGCACTCTAGAAGCTGACCTAGAGGCACCGGCACACGTGTACCCGTCCCATAGTCCACACAGCACACATGTACCCATCCCACAGTGCACACAGCGCACGTGTACCCGTCCCACAGTCCACACAGCGCATGTGAACCGCGTCCCACAGTCCACACAGCGCACGTGTACCCGTCCCACAGTCCACACAGCGCACGTGAACCCCATCCCACAGTCCACACAGCGCACGTGTACCCGTCCCACAGTCCACACAGCGCACGTGTACCCGTCCCACAGTCCACACAGCACACATGTACCCATCCCACAGTGCACACAGCGCACGTGTACCCGTCCCACAGTCCACACAGCGCACGTGTACCCATCCCACAGTGCACACAGCGCACGTGTACCCGTCCCACAGTCCACACAGCACACGTGTAACCATCCCACAGTCCACACAGCGCACGCGTACCCGTCCCACAGTCAACACAGCGCACGTGTACCCATCCCACAGTCCACACAGCGCACGTGTACCCATCCCACAGTCCACACAGCGCACGTGAACCGCGTCCCACAGTCCACACAGCGCACTTGTACCCGTCCCACAGTCCACACAGCGCACGTGTACCCGTCCCACAGTCCACACAGCGCACGTGTACCCGTCCCACAGTGCACACAGCGCAGGTGTACCCCGTCCCACAGTCCACACAGCGCACGTGAACCCCGTCCCACAGTCCACACAGCGCACGTGTACCCCGGTCCCAGTCCACACAGTGCATGTGTACCCATCCCACAGTCCACACAGCGCACGTGTACCCCGTCCCACAGTCCACACAGTGCACGTGTACCCATCCCACAGTCCACACAGCGCACGTGTACCCCGTCCCACAGTCCACACAGCGCACGTGTACCCCGTCCCAGTCCACACAGCGCACGTGTACCCCGTCCCACAGTCCACACAGCGCATGTGAACCCCATCCCACAGTCCACACAGCACACGTGTACCCCGTCCCAGTCCACACAGCGCACGTGTACCCGTCCCACAGTCCACACAGCGCACGTGTACCCGTCCCACAGTCCACACAGCGCACGTGTACCCGTCCCACAGTCCACACAGCGCACGTGAACCCCATCCCACAGTCCACACAGCGCACGTGTACCCCGTCCCAGTCCACACAGTGCACGTGTACCCGTCCCACAGTCCACACAGCGCACGTGTACCCCGTCCCACAGTCCACACAGTGCACGTGTACCCATCCCACAGTCCACACAGCGCACGTGTACCCCGTCCCACAGTCCACACAGCGCACGTGTACCCCGTCCCAGTCCACACAGCGCACGTGTACCCCGTCCCACAGTCCACACAGCGCATGTGAACCCCATCCCACAGTCCACACAGCACACGTGTACCCCGTCCCAGTCCACACAGCGCACGTGTACCCGTCCCACAGTCCATACAGCGCATGTGTACCCCGTCCCACAGTCCACACAGCGCACGTGTACCCCGTCCCAGTCCACACAGCGCACGTGTACCCGTCCCACAGTCCACACAGCGCACGTGTACCCGTCCCACAGTCCACACAGCGCACGTGAACCGCGTCCCACAGTCCACACAGCGCACGTGTACCCGTCCCACAGTGCACACAGCGCACATGAACCCCGTCCCACGGCCCACATGGCGCACGTGTACTCCGTCCCACGGCCCACACAGCACACTGCCACTGCACACACAGCTTCAGACTCACCCGAGTCGTCTTCACACTGAGCAGAAGTCACAAGGGCAAACTTGGTATTGTAGCGCGCCTTCTGCTTCTCATTGAGCATGTTCCACTGGGACCCAAGCAACTCTTCAATCTCCTCTCCTGAGGCATCAGGGTGCTCAGCGACAACCTGGGACACACCAGAGGGCTGTGGTCAGACGCCCGACACAGAAAACTCGTCTGGGTTTTGATTTGCACAAAATCAAATGCATGGCCCTTTAGAACCGAGTGCATGGTGTTTTTGTTTGTCCATAACAGCTTACTATGATTCACCGAAAAGCCGTAAACGAACACAGTGACAGTGAAAATGATTCTATTACATTTACGTAACACAGGAAATGATAAACAATAAGAAAAAAACATACTTTCCAAAATCACTAAATCATTTATCTGTGAGTAACAGTTTTCCAGGCATCCTTGAATACTCAGGGGTAGGACAAATTCTACAGAAATGCTACCTGGGCCCTTGCTGTGGTGCAGGCTAATCCTCCGCTTGCAGTGCCGGCATCCCATATGGGCGCCAGTTCAAGTCCTGGCTGCTCCACCTCCCATCCAGCTCTCTGCTGTGGCCTGGGAAGGCAGTAGAAGATGGGCCAAGTTCTTGGGTCCCTGTACCCGCGTGGGAGACCCAGAAGAAGCTCCTGGCTTCAGATGGCCCAGCTCCAGTGGTTCCGCCCACTTAGGGAGTAAACCAGCAGATAAAAACCTTTCTGTGTCTTTCCTTCTCTGTGTCTGTAACTCTACCTCTCAGTTACATAAATAAAATCTTATAAAGAGGAAAAAAAAAAAGGAAGAACCACTACCTGAGGGGTGAACATCTGATGCAGCAGTTTAGGACACCACCTGGGACACCGTATTCGAGTTCCTGAGTTCAAGTCCCAGCGCTGCATCCAATCCAGCTTCCTACTAATGAGTACCCAGCAGGCAGCAGATAGCTCAAGAGGTCCCCACCACCCACATGGGGGACTGGCTATGAGTTCCAGGCTTCTGGCTTTGGCCTTGCCCAGCCCTGGTTGTTGTGGGCATTTGGGGAGTGAATCAGCAGAGAGAAGATTCTCTGCATCTCTGCTCTTCAAGGTCCCTCGCCTTTCAAGTGAATAAATCTTTTCTATTTATTTATTTGAGAGGCAGAGTTACAGAGAGGCAGAGACAGAGAGAGGTCTTCCATCTGCCGGTTCACTCCCCAGATGATCCCAACAGCAGGAGCTGCGCCAATCCGAAGCCAGGAGCCAGGAGCCTTCTCTACATCTCCACACCGGTGCAGGGGCCCAAGGACTTGGGCCACCGTCTACTGCTTTCCCAGGCCATAGCAGAGAGCTGGATGAGAAATGAGGCAGCCAGGACACAAACCGGTACCCACATGGGATGCCAGCACTGCCGGTGGCAGCTTTACCACTACACCATGGCGCCAGCCCTGCAAGTTAATGAATCTTTTTCTTAATTAGAAAAATAAAAAATACTACCTGAGCATGAAGTTGCAGTCTTAGCTTAAGTTTGCTCACTGCCACAGTGCCACCCCCCACTCCCTACCTCTGGAAGGGTGCCAAAGGTACACCACAGCTCAGGCCAACAACACCCAAGGCACGCTGCACAGCCAAGACACAGAGCGTCCCTGGCCCCTGGTGCGCTGCTGTCATCAGCACCACAGACAAGCTAGAAAGCTCAACTGGAGCCCTATGAACCAGGAATCTGCATTTCCACATGGTCTCCAGGAGCTAACACGCACACTCCGGGCCGGCGCTGTGGCACAGCAGGTTAAAGCCCTGGCCTGAGGCGATAGCTTCCCATATGGGCACCGGTTCTAGTCCCGGCTGCTCCTCTTCTGATACAGCTGCTCTCCACTGTGGCCTGGGGTAGCAGTGGAAGACGGTCCATCCCTGGGCCCTGCGCCCGCGTGGGAGAACTGGCGGAAGCTCCTGCCTTCATTCTGGCCCAGCAGGCATTTCCCTGACGATTACTAACACTGGGCACTTTGTTTTTTTACAGATTTGTTGCCCATCTGTATGTCTTCTTGTAAGAAATGTCAATTTAGGGGCCAGTGTTGTGACACGGGGGTTAAGCTGCTGCCTGCAATGCTGGCATCCCATATGAGCACAAGCTCAAGCCCCAGCTGCTCCACTTCCGATCCAGCTCCCTGTTAATGTGCCTAGGAAGGCAGTGGAAGGTGGCCCAGCTCCAGCCATGGTGGCCATTTGGGGAGTGAAGCAGTGGAAGGAAGATCTCTCTCGGTAACTGTGCCTCTCAAATCAATAAAATATTTTTTAAATGAAATGTCAATTTAGATTATTTGTCTATTTTTACCTGGATTCCTTGTTTTTTGCTATTGAGCAGAATTCTATATATACCCTGGATATTTATCCCTTTGTCAGCTGAACAATGTATGAATATTGTCTCCCATTCTGTTGTCTCTTCACACACTGTTTCTTTTTCTGTATGGAAGTTTCTTTGATATAACACCAGCTGTATATTTTGCTATTGCTGCCTGTGTTTTGGGGTCTTATCCAAAACCCAGGTGATTGGAGTGCTGCTTCTTTGTTTTCTTAGAATAGTCTCACAGTTTCAGGTCTTAAATTTGGGGTTTTGATCTAATTTTTAATTTACTTTTTATTTGAAAGGCAGAGTTGCAGCGAGAGACAGAGATTCCCGTGCACAGGTTCACTCCCCAGATGTCCGCAACAGCCAGGCTAGAACTCCACCAAGGTGTCCCACGTGGGTGACAGGGGCCCTGGGCCATCCTCTGCTGCTTTTCCAGGTGCATTAGCAGGGACTGGAAGCGGAGCAGCTGGGACGCGAACCAGCACCTATACGGGAAGCTGGCACTACAGGCAGCAGCTTAATACATTGCACCACAAAGCTGGTCCTTTTTCATCCTTTTTGAGTTGACTTTTGTATACAGTGAAGAAGGGGGTCCATATTCATTTTTCTATATATATATACATCCAGTATTCCTGGCACTATTTATTGAAGAAAGCATCTTCTCTCTCCAGTGCATAATTATTGGTGCCTTCATAAAAAATCAGTTGGGGGACCGTCGTTGCGGCATAACGGGTAGAACAACCACCTGCAATGCCAGCATCACATATGGGCACCAATTCAAGTCCCAGCTGCTCCGCTTCCAAACCAGCTCCCTGGTAATGGCTTGGGAAAAGCAGCAGAACGTGCCCTGAACATGTGTTCAGAACAAATACTTGGGCCCCTGAACCCATGTGGAAGACCTGGGAGAAGCTCCTGGCTTCAGTCTGGCCCAGTCCTGACCATTACAGCCATTTGGGGAGTGAACCACTGGGATGGAAGACCTCTCTGCCTCCCCCCCCCAACCCCTATCACCCACATGGAAGACCTAGATGGAGTTCCAGGCTCCATCTACCTTGCATTTTCAGCCTGGACCAATCAATCCCATTGTTACGGCCTTTTGGGAGAATAACTAGCATATGGAAGAGCTCTCTCCCTCCTCTTCCTTATCACTTTGCCTTTCAAGTAAATTAGGAACTTTATTTAAAAAATTCTTAAGAGACTTGATATGAGGCTTCTTATATAGTTTATCCTGGAGAATGTTCCATGTACTGATAAGAATGTGTATTCTGTAGCTGCTGGGTGAAATTCTCTATCTGTAGCATTCACTTCACAGTAGAGTCAACTGCATCGTGTCTGCTCATTTTCAGTCTGGATGACCTGTCCACTGATGGATGTGAGGTTGAAGTCCCCAACTATTATTGTATTAGCATCTCTCCCTTTAGAGCTAACAGTATTGGCTTTATATGTTTCAGTGGATTCCTACAAATGCACTGAAGGGCTTTGGTTTATGGCACATTTCTTAGAATCTAGGAGCCCTCTGAGATCAACCTGGGTCCCAAAAAGGAAAAAAGGTGGTTTGAATTCTAAGCTGCCCACTTTCCTTTCACAGTTTCAAACGGACCATCAGGAACAGCTTGGGAACACACCAGTCGATGGCACAGAGCCTTGGTCTGCTTCCAGAGCTCGAGAGCACACAGCTCCTCCCCAGTCAAGCCTAGGCCTGGCTGCAAATGCTGTCAGCCCATTCAGAGCTGACCTCCACAGGCTCCACACGCTGACTGTTCTACACCTCCACCAGGTGCTAACACCTCCCTGAATACACCTCTTGGCTCCTGCGCAGAGCCATACACCTTCACAGCTACCCACTTACTCTTTCTGGACGGACACAGGTAAAACTTAACAGGGCACTTCTCAACCTTGATACAAGTGACAGGACTTGCATACCCTTCAGCAACTGCTCTCTTCACACCCAGAGACTTAGAGGCACACCGTGGGAGCACACTGGTCTGTCATTTATTTAACTTCTTAGTCTGAGCAGTGCAGCATCTCCTTAGATGCAAAAGCACAAACACTCTCGACTAGATGCCCAGGAATAAAACTCTAAGACGGAAAGAAAGCACATCTCGCGTCTCTCCCAAGCAGGTCCAGTGAACACTCCTCCACTGGCACTCTGGGAGGACTCCTGTCTGCACGTCTCACGTGCCCAGCTGTTCTGAGGTCAGTATTGGCTCGCCTGCTGACTATGGAGCACCCTCTCTCTGGTTTTCACTTGCAGTCTCCTGGTTTTAGTGAAGCTGAAAAGCACCTCTTCCTGTACTTACGGGTCATCCAGGTTCCTCTGTAAGTTGACATTCTCGTACTCACCCCCTCCCCAAATTTTAAAATATTTATTAATTTATTCAAAAGGCAGAGTGAGGCATAGCAGGTTAAGCCACTACCTGCAATGTCAGCACCCCATATTGGCCCTTGTTCAAGTCCCAGCTGCTCCACCCTCAATCAGTTCTCTGCTATGACCTAGGAAAGCAGTGGAGGACGGTCTGAGTGCTTGGGCCCTGCACCCACAGGGGAGACCCAGATGACGCTCTTGGCTTTGGCCTGGCCCAGCCTCAGCTGTTGCAACCATTTGGAGAGTGAACCAGCAGATGGAAAAAAAACTTCTGTCAGCCAGCGCCGCGGCTCAATAGGCTAATCCTCCACCTTGTGGCGCCGGCACACCGGGTTCTAGTCCCAGTCGGGGTACCAGATTCTGTCCCAGTTGCCCCTCTTCCAGGCCACAGCTCTCTGCTGTGGCCAGGGAGTGCAGTGGAGGATGGTCCAAGTCCTTGGGCCCTGCACCCCATGGGAGACCAGGAGAAGCACCTGACTCCTGCCATCGGATCAGCGCGGTGCGCCGGCCGCGGCGGCCATTGGATGGTGAACCAACGGCAAAAGGAAGACCTTTCTCTCTGTCTCTCTCTCTCACTGTCCACTCTGTCAAAAAAATAAGTAAAATAAAAATTAAAAAAAAAAACTCTGTCTCTCCCTATCTCTGTAACTCTGCCTTTCAAATAAATACATCTTTTAAAAAAAAAAAAAAGAAGAAGAGAGAAAAAAGATGGGTCCTCCAACCACTGATTCACCTCCCAAATGCCCACAAGAGCAATGCAGGGCCAGGCTGAAGCCAGGAGCCTGGAACTCTACCCAGGTCTCCCATGCGGGTTGCAGGAGCCCCAGTACTTGGGCCATCATTTGCTGCCTCCCTGGGCGCATTACCAGGGAGCTGGATTGGAAGCGGAGCATCCAGGACTCAAAGTGGTGCTCCAATATGGGACACCAGGCTAACCCAATGCACCACAATGCTGCGCCCACCCCTTCGTTTTTCCTTCAGAATTGTTTGGCTTCTACATATGGCTTGTCCTTTCATTTTGCTCATGGTGTCTTTGGCACAGAATTTCCATCTTAGCTATTTCCTTTATATTCTGTGATCAGACATATTTAAGAAATGTCCCCCACGGGCCGACACTGTGGCACAGGGATTAACCGCTGCCTGCAATGCCAGCATACCACGGTTCAGGTCCCAGCTGCTCCAATGCCAATCCAGCTCCCTACTAACACTCCTGGGAAAGCAGCAGAGGATGGCCCAGCTGCTTGGGCTCCTGACACCCATGTGGGAGGCCCAGCTGGAGTGCCGGCTCCTGGCTTTATCCTGGCCCAGTCCCTGCCCAGCTGTCGGGGCCATTTAGAAAGTGAGCCAACACGTGGAAGAACTGCCCACCCCCGTCCACCCACACACATCTCTGCAGCTCTCCCCCTCAAATAAAGAAAATCTTAAAGAAGATGAAGAAGAAGAGGAAAAAAAAACAAATCCTCCCCTCTTCCAAGGTGATAAGGCTCCTATCCCACGCCAGCCGAGCTCTGGAGTCACCTGTGGCCCCAGCACCCCACAGGCAGTCTCCTTCCCATCCAAATGGCCTGCAGCCTTTTCCCAGCCATTGCCACGCCCTCCACAGTCTGCTTCTGATCCCTGCTCTGGGCATGGTCACTGCCCTGCATGTCCTCAGCATGTCACAGTCTTAAATAACACAACTTTTTCTAAATATATAAATTGCCTTTTTTCAGATTTTTTTTCAGATTTAGTTTATTTTTTTGAAAGGTGGATTGGGGGGGCAGAATCTTCCATCTGCTGTTCACTCCCCCAAATGGTCCCAGCGGCACAGGTGAAGCCAGGAGCCAAGAGCTTTTTTTTTTTTTTTTGGGTCTCCCACATGGGTACAAGGGCCCAAACACTTGGGCCATCTTCTACTTTCCCAGTCCATTAACAAGGACCTTGATCGGAAGTGGAGCACCAGGACATGAACTGCCAACCACCCAGGAGGCCAACACGGCTTTACCATGTACACAGCACTGGCCTCAGTGGACTCTTGTCACAGTTCCTCTTCGTTGCTGCACTTGTATGCTGATCACATATCCACCAACCTCGGTGAACCCTTGAATTCTGAGTTTTTTTCTGTATATTCTCTTGCATTTTCTACACAGATCTCTGCAAACGACGACAGCTGTGTCTCTTCCTTTACAAGTATGTCTTTTTCTTCCCCTTTGTTATAGTATTGGTTAGTGTTTGCAGTACAATATTTATAAGCAGACAAGAGAGTGCCTTTAAAATTTCAGCAGCAGAAGTGGACATCTGGTCTAGTGGTTAAGACACCTGTGTTCCATATCTGGCTCTGGCTCCAGACTCTGGCTTCCAGCTAACGCAAAGCCGGGAGACAGCGGTGAAGGCTCGAGTAACTGGGTTCCTGCCACCCATGTGAGAGATCTGAGTGGGGCATCTGAATTGCATTCTGGCTCCCAGCTTCAGCACCCACACAGGCCTGGGGTCACTGAGGGCATTTGGGGAGCTCTGTCTCTCTCTGTCTCAAACAAGTAAGTTTCTCGTTAAAAAGGGGAAAAAAAAGCTTTTTAAGTTTATAAAAGTTCATCAGTAAGTAAGATCCTTGCTCAGTTTTTTTTAATAGATCTTTCAAGAATGAAAGATGTTTCCTTCTACTCCCGGCTCAGTAACTTTCCATAGAAAAAGGAATTAATTTTACCCAAATGCCCTTTCTCTATCTATTGAGATCATCGTGAATCTGCTACCCTTAGATTCACAATATAGCCTTTCTAACATTTAACCATCCTTGCATTCCTAAGAAGAGCCCTGCATCACTCACAAAGCTTTCCCCAGAATCCTCCCCAGCTCCTTTAAGGGACAAACGAAACATCACGTCTCATGGATTTCTTAAAGACCCCATACCACTCATGGCTCCCACACTGTGCAATGCTACCTGCCACAAAAACAGCGGCTGTTTAAGCACTCATGGAAAATTTTTATAAAATTAGTACTTTTAATCACCATATGGATTTAGACTGAACAGAAAATTCTGAAGATTAAAATTAAAATGGACACTACAACAAAACGGCCTATAAGCCCTAGATATAACCCATAGCTCTAAGCAACAGTTACTAAGATTCCCTTATCTCTCTACACTGAAACCGGGCCTTCATTACACACTACCGGGTCATGCACTTTATGAAGGTGATGAAGAAAATTATGTAAATACTTTCATCACTGACCTACTACCATCCTTTGAAATATCACGGAGATAAATCCTCCACATAACTCGGCACTAATGGGCGAGTGGCGCTGGGGCCTCCACTCAGAACCGTCTGCTGCAGACACTGTCCCAGAGCTACTGGTGGGGCCACGGCTGTGCTTCTCAGAGGGCAGTCCCGTGGGCCACACTGCTCCTGGCGTCTTCTCCCCCACAATGGGAGAACACGTGGCAGGAACCCCACGTCAGGACCTCTGCACCCTAACAAAACTCACTCACTACATCTAAAACATGGACTCGGCTCACCAAAGACCCCTGGAAACGCTGAGAAACAGGATCCGGGCTGAAGGGAGGGTCCTCAAGCAGCAGCACAGTACTGACCTCATCCCTGTGCTTCTGACAGAAGACCAGGAACTGGGACGCCGCATCACCCTTCCTGCCGCGTGGGGTGGAGGCCGAGGCCTTCTTCCTCCCAGCAGGAGACCCCACTCCTCTTTTGGGGTCAGCCTCCACGGTCTTCACTGAGCCAGGGTCACTCTCTCGGTTCTCAGCAGAGACACAGAGTTTGGCTCTCCGCCTCCTCTTTGTGGGAACGCCCTCTTCTCTCTCACACAGGGGGCTCTCAGCAGCTTCTTCCCTGACTCCTGAGGACTCTGCCGTTTCTCCCGGACACACCACAGCAACGCCGGCCTCCTCAGCCACTCGAGGGTTGAGATGAAGCTGGTCCCCCACATAGACGAAGGTGAACTTGGCTTTCCGCTCCTCGACTGACATGCCTGCTGCCTCTTCTGCTTGAACGATGCCCATCTGCCACTGGGCCCTCAGTTTCCCTGAAATGGGCTTCAAGAGCTGAGAAGGAAAACGTGCGACACTGTAAGCTCAAAACACAAACGAAAAGCTCTCCTTTTAACAGGACATTTAAAATATCAGATAAATTCAAAGGTCAAAAACTAACTAACTTAGGTTTTGGAGAGAATTCAGTCCCACATGGCAACTCTACTGTTTCTTTAAACTAGACGTCAACTCCAATGGCATAACTAATTAACAATGGCATTGACTACCAATATAAAGGAACATAAAAGTTTCAAAACAAATTATCCCTGGGAATCATCAAAAGAGTAAGAGAGAAGTAGCTGTAGCACTAAAGAAACTTGTCCTATGTCATCAGAAAGCATACTTGGACAAAACTAAACAACGGGGCCGGCGCCACAGCTCAATAGGCTAATCCTCCGCCTTGCAGCGCTGGCACTCTGGGTTCTAGTCCCTGTCGGGGCACCGGATTCTGTCCCGGTTGCCCCTCTTCCAGGTCAGCTCTCTGCTATGGCCCGGGAGTGCAGTGGAGGATGGCCCAAGTCCTTGGGCCCTGCACCCCATGGGAGACCAGGAGAAGCACCTGGCTCCTGCCTTCGGATCAGCGCGATGCGCCGGCCGCGGCAGCCATTGGAGGGTGAACCAACGGAAAAAGGAAGACTTTTCTCTCTGTCTCTCTCTCTCTATATCCACTCTGTCAGGAAAAAAAAAAAAAAAAACTAAACAATGGCACACATATGCAGCCAGGTAATGCTTCAATGAATTGCACTTTCAGAACAAGACAAATAGCAATTTATATAACAATTAAAACTCTGGTCTGACAGTACGCTGAAGGAGTATGTATCACCTTGATTTTCTCAGCTTTGGTGGGCGCCTGCTTGGCACTTTCCTGGCATAATTTCTCAAACTGTTCTTCTCCTTGAAAAGCCACCAGGCTCTTCTCAAATATCCACGCCCTTTCCGGGGCGTCACCAAAGAACTGCACATGGTACTGGCGTGCACTCTTCTTCTGACCTGGTTTTTAAAATAAAATGTTAGGACAGGAAGTTAAGAGTTTGGGATGAACTTTGGCAAATCTTTTACTCCTTTGAAGTTGTCTGGTGCTTTTGAACCTGTTAACCTTAAAACAAACCCTACCTTCTTACCACCACCAGGCTCCATGCCCAGGAGGGAAACACGGACAAGAGACATGAGGCTCAAAGCTGACCAAGCTGTGCAGTCCTTCAACTCTTCCCTGCGACCAGACAAGGAGGACGGAGGAGGGCTGCGGCAAAGGGGCCATTTCAGCAGAGAGGGGAGAGGGGAGGGGTGGGAGACTGGTACAAATCCCAGGCCCACTGCCAGCCAGCTGAAAGAGCACTAACAGCCCCCAAGAGCAGCTGAGACCAGAGTGGGCCCTTGGAAGTCCACTGCTGCACATGCCGTTACAAGGAAGAAACCACGGCCCACAGCGCAGCCAGAGGGAACCTGGAGGAGGAAAGACATGGGGACCCCGTAACCCAAGAGGATGTGCCAGATTCCGCTGAGGGCAAACGAGAGGCTGGACACAAGTATGCTGGTCAAAAGGTGGGCAGGGGAGGAGCAGACCTCCATGGGGATTAATAGTCACGTTCCTCATGCAAAACCACGGCACCAGGGAGTCAAGGATGCTCCCTAGAAAACTGAAGCACCCAAAAGAAAAACCTACCCACTGAGTCTTCAGGGATTCCTCCAACTAGCCGCCAGCGGCCATCCAGACCCTCTACAATGCAGGTGGCCAGGGAACAGAGCCCTCTGCACACGGCTGCAGGCAGCCCTGAGTGTTGCCCTCTCCAGCACAGGCAGCACCAAGGAGCCCCAGGACTCAGGGAAGGACCCAGCATGCATGAGCAGCACAGCACACACAGAAAGGACAGCACCTGCAGGGCCACAGGCAGGAGCAAAAGACAGCAGCACAGAAAGACCCTGGCTTGCTATGAACAGAGAAAGAGCTAGTAGACATGTGAAAACGTGGGGCCAGCGCTGTGGCACGGCAGGTTAAGCCGCCATCTGCAGCACCAGCATCCCATACAGGTGCTGGTTCGAGTCCCAGCTGCTCCACTTCTGATCCAGATCCCTCCTAATGCTAATGCAGCTAGAAAAGCAGGAGCCTGGGACAGCTTGGGCCCCTCCAACCATGTGGGAGACCCAGATCAAGCTCCTGGCTCCAGCCTCGCCCAGTCCTGATCACTGTAGCCTTTTGGGGAGCGAGCCAGCAAATGGAAAAATCTCTCTTCTGTCTCTGTCTCTGTCTCTCCCTCTCTTGCTGCAACTCTTTCAAATAAATAAATACATCTTTAAAAAAAAAAAAAGAAATTTAGGGGCTGGCGTCATGGGGTAGCAGGTTAAGCCACTGCCTGCAGTGCCAGCATCCCACATGGATACCAGTTTGAGTCCCAGTTGTTCTACTTCTGATCCAGCTCCCTGCCTGAGAAAGCAGAGGAAGATGGCCCCTGCAGCAAACGTGGGAGACCCAGAAGAAGCTCCTGGCTTCGGATAGACCCAGCTCTGGCCATTTGAGGAGTGAACCAGCAGATGGAAGACCTCTCTCTGTCTCTCCCTCTCTGTAACTCTTTCAAATAAATGAATACATCTTTTTTTAAAAGGAAATTTAAAAACATAATTTTGGAAACAAAATTAAACAAAAATACCTGGAAAAAACTCCCAGAAAGACAGATTATGAAGAAAAATACTTATTCCCATAAGACAGCCACATAACAGGCCTCTCAGAGAGAACTGCAGCTCCCCTGGTGCTTCACCACTCCCACGGCAGGACCTGCTGCAGGTGGAAAGACGACAGCATCGGCACAAACAGAAAAAGACACATCCAGAACGGCCAAAGGACGCTAAAAGGAAAGGGAATGGTATCTGCAAAATTATGAGTAGAATTATGCTCAATGTAAAATTCTAAATCCAGCAAAAGCACTAATCAGTTGTGAAGAGAGACCGGAGTCGTGGCACGAAGGTGAAACTGCTGCATCCCACATGAGGCTGGCAGTTCAGGTCCTGCCTGCTCTGCTTCTGATTCCTGATCCAGCTCCCCACTAGTGCATCTGGGAGGCAGAGGAAATGGCCAACTCCTTTAGGTCTCTTCTACCCACATGAGAGACCTAGTTGGAGTTCCCGGCTCCTGGCTTCAGCCTGGTCCAGACCAGGCTGTCGCAGCCATTCTGGAGTAAACCAGTGGGTGGAAGATCAGTGTGTGTGTGTGTGTGTGTGTGTCCCTCTCCGTTGCTCTTTCAAATAAAATCTCTTTAAGTATGAGGAGAGAAAAGTGGCATCCTCTGACCCCCAGGACTCCAGTTCTGCCACATGCACACTTTCCCAGTGCGTACCAGAAGATGGACTCCAACAAAAAGGAAAACCAGCCACGAAAGAGCACAGCATGAAACTACAGAAAATAGTGCAAGTAACTCAGGAAAGCATCTTAAAGAAGTCTAAGATGACAGTGAAGAGCATCAGCAATCCAGATGAAGAGGCACAAAGGTTGTAGAAGAGCCCTCAAGGAGACAAAGAACGAGAGTGGCTAGCACTGTGGGGCAGTGGGTAAAGCCTCCGCCTGCAGTGCCAGCATCCCATATGGGTGCCAGTTCAAGTTCTGGCTGCTCCACTTCTGATCCAGCTCCCTGCTGGTGTACCTGGGAAAGCAGCAGAGGATGGCCCAAGTATTTGGTCCCCTGCACTCATGTGGGAGACCTGGAAGAGACTCCTGGCATCAGATCGGCCCAGCTCCAGCCATTGCTGGATTCATTCCCATTTGGGGAATGAATCAGCAGATGGAAGATCTCCATCTCTCCCTCTCCCTCTGTAACTCTGCCTTTCAAATAAGTCAATTAACCTTCAAAAGGAAGAATGGGGGGGCACTGTGGCACAGTAGGCTAATCCTTCACCTGCAACACTGACATCCCAAATGGACACCGGTTCTAGTCCCGGCTGCTCCTCTTCCAATCTAGCTCCCTGCTGTGGCCTGGGAAAGCAGTAGAAGATGGTCCAAGTCCGTGGGCCCCTGCACCCACATGGAGACTGGGAAGAAGCACCTGGCTCCTGGCTTTGGATCGGCACAGCTCCAACTGTTGCGGCCATTTGGGGAGTGAACTAACGGACTAAAGACCTCTCTGTTTCTCCCTCTCACCACCTGTGACTCTAAAGGAGGAAAAGGGAGGGAAGGAGGGAGGAAAGGAAAGCATGAGAGAAAGGAACTCTGACACAGGAAGAGCAACCCAGGCAGCAAGGGAAGAGGAATAAAACCGGAGCATCATCCTGCTTCCTGCTTGTGTGGCTCCTGGGAGGCAGCATAATGGCCTGGCCCAGCCCTGGCAGCTGTGGGCATTTTGGAAGGAACCCAGTAGATGGGAGGTCTCTGTCTGCCTCCCAAATAAATAAGTAAATAAATAAACTTCAAAGATAAGTTCCAGGGGTGGATATTTGTATAGCAGTTAAGGTGCCAGTTACGATACTGAAATCCATATTGAGGTGCCGGGTTCGAGTCTCGGCTCTGCTCCCAATTCCACTTTCCTGCTAATGTGCGCCCTGGGGAGTAGCACGTAGTGACTCAATTAATTGGGTACCTGCTACCACCAAGAAACCTGGATTCAGTTCCTGGCACCCCAGCATCTTGGGGAATGAAGCAGAAAACGGGCTTTTCTCCCATGTGAGTCGGGGTGCAAGCACTCGGGCCATCTGCTGCTTTCCCCAGCACATGAGCAGGGAGCTGGAAGGGAAGCAGAGCAGCTGGGATTCCCACAGGAGATGCCAGCATCGCAGGGACCAGCTTAGCCCACTCACCACAACACCAGCCAGCCCCTTTACGGGGACCTTGAATCCATATGAATTTTATTTTGGTCCAAGAGGTAAATCTCTCACAATGTAAGTAATGTAATGAACCAGTTGTCCCAGGGCCATTTCTGAGTCTGTATGGACATGCCGGTTAGTGCCTCCTCCACCCATCGACCCTTCTGAGAGAGCCTGGCCTCTGCTAACAGTCCTGGTGCCTAATTCTGTGCCTTGTTCCTCTCCTCCCATCACCGCTATTTGACTACATGTGGCCCTTGACACTCTGCGCTAATTGAACTGAAATCTTTCTCCAGATTCTGTGGAGTCCATTACATTGCCAGTGGCCATTCATGCCAGCAGAATGGATCCCACAAGAGACGCAGCTGCTTTCAGAGCTGCAGCTCCGGGAAGAGAGAGAAGTCATAAAGATGCAGACATGGCCAGGTGGCCACAGAAGCAAGGAGGGAGCACAGAGGCAAGATCCCAAGGACAAGAGGCCACTTGGAGCTCCCTGGGAAACCAGGAATAGGCAGCAGCATGCTCAGACTTCTCGTTTCAGTACCGGGGGGGGGGGGGGGGGGGGGCAAAGCCCAGAAACAGGCAAAGCAGACAGACAGACCCCAGTAGAGAAGGGCACACGTGCTGCTCCGTGGGAGACCAACACATTTCTCAGCACCCAGTACAAGAAGCAACTCCATAGACAGGGATTTGCTATCAGATAATACAAGAGAATGGCAGATGACCATAATGTTTTCAGAAAATCTGGAGGGGACAGAGCTGTGGCATACCAGGTAAAACCACAGCCTGCAGTGCCGGCATCCCATATAAGCACCAGTTCAAGTCAACGGTGTTGAGTGCCTGTCACCAAGGGTTTTTTTGTTTTTTTAAAGATTTATGTATTGGGGCCGGCGCTGTGGCACAGTGGGTTAAAGCCCTGGCCAGAAGCACCGGCATCCCATATGGGCGCAAGTTCAAGTCCCAGCCGCTTTACTTCCAATCCAGCTCTCTGCTGTGGCCTGGGAAAGCAATAGAAGATGGTCCAAGTCCTTGGGCCCCTGTACCCACATGGTAGACCAGGAAGAAGCTCCTGGCTCTTGGCTTGGGATAGGTGCATTTCTGGCTATTGCTGCCCACTGGGGAGCAAACCAGCAGATGAAAGACCTCTCTCTCTGTCTCTCTAACTCTGCCTTTCAAATAAATAAACCTTAAAAAAAAAATGAAAATATTGGAAATAAAGCAATGAAAGCTAACTTTTTGTTTGTTAGTTTGTTTGGACAGGCAGAGTTACACAGTGAGAGAGACATAGAGAAAGGTCTTCCTTCTGTTGGTTCACTCCTCAAACAGCTGCTATAGCCGGTGCACTGCGCAGATCCGAAGCCAGGAGCCAGGTGCTTCCTCCTGGTCTCCCATGCAGGTGCAGGGCCCAAGGACTTGGGCCATTCTCCACTGCCTTCCCGGGCCACAGCATAGAGCTGGACTGGAAGAGGAGCAACCGGGACAGAACCGGCGCCCCAACCAGGACTAGAACCTGAAGTGCTGGTGCCGCAGGCAGAGGATTAGCCTAGTGAGCCACGGCACTGGCCTAAGGCTAACTCTTTTTAAAAAAAATTATTTAGGCCGGCGCCGTGGCTCAACAGGCTAATCCTCCGCCTTGCGGCGCCGGCACACCGGGTTCTAGTCCCAGTCGGGGCACCGGATTCTGTCCCGGTTGCCCCTCTTCCAGGCCAGCCCTCTGCTGTGGCCCAGGAGTGCAGTGGAGGATGGCCCAGGTGCTTGGGCCCTGCACCCCATGGGGAGACCAGGAAAAGCACCTGGCTCCTGGCTCCTGCCATTGGATGAGCGCGGTGCGCCGGCCGCAGCGCGCCGACCGCGGCGGCCATTGGAGGGTGAACCAACGGCAAAGGAAGACCTTTCTCTCTGTCTCTCTCTCTCACTGTCCACTCTGCCTGTAAAAAAAAAAAAAAAAAAAATTATTTAGGGGCTGGCGCCATGGCTCACTTGGCTAATCCTCTGCCTGCGGTGCCAGCATCCCATATGGGCGCCAGGTTCTAGTCCTGGTTGCTCTTCTTCCAGTCCAGCTCTCTGCTGTGGCCTGGGAGGACACTGGAGGATAGAGGATGGTGCTTAGGCGCCTGCACCTGTGTGGGAGACCAGGCGGAAGCACCTGGCTCCAGGCTTCAGATCAGCGCAGCGCCAACCATGGTGGCCATTTGGCGGGTGAACCAATGGAAGGAAGACCTTTCTCTCTGTCTCTCTCTCTCTCACTGTCTGTCTCTGTCTGTCAAAAAATAAATAAATTATTTGAAAGGCAGAATTACAGAGAGGGAAGGAGAGAGGGGAGAGAGAAAGAGAGAGATCTTCCATCCATTGGTTCACTTCCCAAATGGCCTGACAGTCTGGTCAGGGCTGGGTTAGGCCAAACCCAGGGAGCCAGGGCCCTATCCATGTCTCCCACATGGGCAGCAGTGGCCCACGTACTTGGGTTGTCTTCCGGTGCTTTCCCAAGCACATCAACAGGAAACTAGATTTAAAGCGGAGCAGCCAAGACTCTAAGCTGCTCTCATGAGGGATGCCGGCATTCAAGCAGGGGCTTAATCACCGCGCTACAGTGCTGCCAGTTCAAAGGCTAACTCTGAAGGCTCCCTTCCAGAACACAGAAAAAGTGACAACAAAAATCTTCACCAACAGAACAGTACTTGACTGCAGGCCACAATCATCTACAAAAAGACAGGCAAGTCCCAGCTGCTCCACTTCTGATCCAGCTCCCTGCTAAAGCACCTGGGAAAGCAGCAGAGGATGGCCCACATCTCTGTCATCCACATGGGTGACTCAGATGAAGCTCCTGCCTCCTGGCTTCAGCCTGGCCATTGCAGCCATTTGGGGAATGAACCAGCAAGATAGGAGATCTCTTTGTCTCTCCTACTCTCTAACTCTGCCTTTCAAATAAATAAGTAAATATTAAAAAAAAAAAACAAAAAAAAAAAGAAGGAGAGGCTGTTAGGGAATCCAGCACCCAAGCACGCACACACGACTCGCTGAGCGTGACGGATGCTGAGCACCACGCACTCAAATGTGGTCAACTTCGTCCACGGACCTTGCCTCGCTGACTTCCTTCCCACAGGTTCCTGTGACCATATTTCTTCTTTTTTTATGTTTTTTTTATTTTTTTATTTTTATTTTTTGACAGGCAGAGTGGACAGTGAGAGAGAGAGACAGAGAGAAAGGTCTTCCTTTGCCGTTGGTTCACCCTCCAATGGCCACTGCGGCTGGCGTGCTGCAGCCGGCGCACCGCGCTGATCTGAAGGCAGGAGCCAGGTGCTTCTCCTGGTCTCCCATGGGGTGCAGGGCCCAAGCACTTGGGCCATCCTCCTCTGCACTTCCTGGCCACAGCAGAGAGCTGGCCTGGAAGAGGGGCAACCGGGACAGAATCTGGCGCCCCGACCGGGACTAGAACCCGGTGTGCTGGCGCCGCTAGGTGGAGGATTAGCCTATTGAGCCGCGGTGCCGGCTAGTTCTAACCCATCTGCAGAAGAGCACCGTCCTGGTTCTGACCCATCTGCAGCAGGGCCCCGTCCTGGTTCTGACCCATCTGCAGCAGGGGCCCCGTCCTGGTTCTGACCCATCTGCAGAAGGGTCCCATCCTGGTTCTGACCCATCTGCAGAAGGGCCCCGTCCTGGTTCTGACCCATCTGCAGAAGGGCCCCGTCCTGGTTCTGACCCATCTGCAGCAGGGCCCCGTCCTGGTTCTGACCCATCTGCAGCTGGGCCCCATCCTGGTTCTGACCCATCTGCAGCAGGGCCCCGTCCTGGTTCTGACCCATCTGCAGCAGGGGACCCGTCCTGGTTCTGACCCATCTGCAGCAGGGCCCCGTCCTGGTTCTGACCCATTTGCAGCAGGGGCCCCGTCCTGGTTCTGACCCATCTGAAGCAGGGCCCCATCCTGGTTCTTACCCATCTGCAGGCAGACAGGTCAAGTGCATGACATCTACAGCTAACGGGGCTGGCAAGGGGACGAGTGTTACACAAAGAGAGGGGACACGTAGAACCAGGCGTTCTCACCTACATGAGGGGGATGAGTGTCCACTGTGCAGTTCTGCTTTAACCAACAGGCTTGAAAACATTTTTTAAAAAATAGCAACAATAAATAATTCATTTCACACACAAACACAGCTAGAATTCAAGCATAAACACTTGATATCATTGTGAAAACAGGGAAAAGCTGGTAACATAAAGACATTAGAAATGGGTAAGGAATAGCAGTGGAGACGTCTGTGTAGGGGCCGGTGCTGTGGTACAGCGGGGTAAGCCACCATCTGCAGTGCCAGCATCCTATATGGGCAATGCCCATAGTCCCAACTGCGCCACTTCTGATCCAGCTCCCTACTAATATGCCTGGGAAAGCAGCAGAGGATGGCCCAAGTGCTTGGGTCCCTACATCCTCATGGAAGACCTGGAAGAAGCTCTAGGCTCCTGTCTTGGGTCTGGCCCAGCCCCAGCAGTTTCAACAATTTAGAGAGTGAATCAGAGAATGGAAGATCTTTCTCTCTCTCTCTAACTCTGCCTTTCAAATACATTTAAAAAAAAAAAAAAAAAACACATCTGTGTACCACATCCAAGTGCCTGGATTTGACTCCAGGCTCTGGCTCTAGTCTCAAGCTTCCTGCTCACAGAGATCCTAGGCGCAACAGGTGATGGCTCAAACACCTAGGCCCTCTTACTCACGTGGGAGACTTAGGCTGAGTTCCCAGCTCTTGGTTTCAGCTTGGTGGAGACATGGTTGTTGTAGGCATTTGGGGAGTAAACTAACAAAAGTAGAATTGATTGATTGATATATATCTCTCTCTACCTTTCAAATAAATATTGTTTAAAATAAAAATAGGACAGTAACAATCACAACATGCGTGTGGCTGAGCTGTGTCACCGTGCTCAGCAATCACTGTGTCATCATCATCCTCATTCTTCACACACAGGAAAACAGAAACTTAGCAAAAGTAACAAATGCATCGCCAAGACCAGCCAGCTGCTCTGGCCCCTAGAAGGCTGACTCCAGCACCCACACCTCCACTACAGAGAGCACTGGAATGCCACGGCAGAGGAGCAACGGCACGTAGCCAGACGTCAAGGACCCAAGAGCCACGCAAAGAAAGACGATGATGATGATGATTAAAGAATAATGGGTGATCATTTCTAATTTTTTCTCCTCAATATCTACAAATCATACAAAAATAAGCAATCACTTTATCATAAAACCTCAAAGTAACAGAAGGTCAAGACCACTTCTCCTCTAACACAATTCAATCAAATAAAGCATACGTCTGAGTTGGATATAACAAGACATGGCACCATGCCACCTCCAAGTCAATGGACTGACTAGGTAAAGTAGCAAAACTGAACTACAGTCTAACTACTTGAGGAAGAGTTAAAAGCCATTTAAGGGGCCGGCACTGTGGCGCAGCAGGTTAACGCCCTGGCCTGAAGCACCGGCATCCCATATGGGCGCCGATTCGAGCCCTGGCTGCTCCACTTCCCATTCAGCTCTCTGCTAGGCCTGGGATAACAGAAGATGGCCCAAGTCCTTGGACCCCTGCACCCACATGGGAGACCTGAAGAAGCTCCTGGCTCTTGGCTTCAGATCAGTGCAGTTCCGGCTGTGCAGCCAATTGGGGAGTGAACCATCAGCTAGAAGACCTCTCTCTCTGCCTCTCTTCTGTGTAACTCTTTCAAATAAATAAATAAATCTTTTTTTTTTTTTTAAAGGCATTTAAGCCTAGAGATCAAGATTAAGTGCAGAAGAGAAATCTGGATAAACAGCTTTAAAACACAATACCTTTAAGTTTGGTATAGTTGTGAAGGAGCGGATCAGCAGAAACCATGCAGGGCCACCAAGGGTAACCCGACACCTTGGACCACACCAAATCACCAACATTATACTTCAACAGGTGATCTTTGTCTCTGCCAGTGCTGGTACAGGGATCTTTCTTAACTGGAACCTGAAAATAAATCACAAAAGGCAAACACATATTAGCACATCCAATAACCACTCCTAAATCCAGCCCTCTATGGTCAAGGACTAAACACAGACCCCAGAAGGAAGAGCATGTTCTCACCTGCTGTGATTCACACCATAAACTCAATACAACCTCATCAAACCTGACAGGGTCTCTCAACTTCGGCTAAAAGGTCGGCATACAGTGCCTGACACACAGCGGGCACTCCACGTCAGGGAGACCCTGAAACAGCGGGCACTCCACGTCAGGGAGACCCTGACACAGCGGGCACTCCACATCAGGGAGACCCTGACACAGCGGGCACTCCACGTCAGGGAGACCCTACATCAGGGAGACCCTGACACAGCGGGCACTCCACATCAGGGAGACCCTGATACAGTGGTCACTGTATGTCAGGGAGACCCTGATACAGCGGGCACTCCACATCAGGGAGACCCTGACACAGCGGGCACTCCATGTCAGGGAGACCCTGACACACAGCAGACACTAACATCAGGAAGATCTCCACACAAATCCATTTCCAGGGGTGCACATCTGATGCAGCCCTTAGAACACCACTTGAGATGCCTAAATCCACATCAGAGTGTCTGGGTTCGAATCTCAGCTCCACATCTAATTTCAGCTTCCTGCTGAGGCGCATCCTGGAAAGCAACAGGTAAGGGCTCTACTACTCGGGTCTCCGACACGTACATGAGAGACTCAGACTGAGTTCCAGGCTCGTGGCGTGGCCCTGGCACAGCCCAGCTGTTGCAGGTATCTGAGGAGTCCACTGTCTCAATGTTTCTGTCCATCTCTCTCTCTCTCTCTCTCTCTCGCCTTTTAAATAAATGAAAAAATATGATTGTATTTCCTTAACCTGGTAGATGGCTTTTACAGTGCTTTATCACAGAACCCAGACTCCATACTGACCCTTGCCCCAGCTGGGTATGGGAGGGCCAGTCCTCTGTAGTGCGTGCAGGACCCACGTGAAGGCTCAGGGCAGGACCACAGCAGGGCTGAACATCAAGGGCAAACTCCCTTCCCAGCCACTCTCGGTTCTCCTGTCCACGAGAGGAAGCACAGCCAGTGTGGCCCCAACCTCACAAAGGGAAGTCTCTGTTCCTCCTCCTAGGAGCTACACACTCTGCCAGCTGTTGGGTGACTCCGGACCTCAGTTCCCTCATCTGGGAATGAGGGTTAATGGCCTGGAAACCTCAGGCTGATGCACAGATCTGTGAGCACGTTGGTGAAAGCTGGCACACAGTGGCTGCCTTATATACTCACAAAAGTGCTCTCTCTCAGGGAACTGCACAGAATCCAAGTTTTGGTTCATTTTTTAAGATTTATTTTATTTATTTGAAGGGCAAAGTGGTAAAAGAAACAGCTCCTCCATCTGCTGGTTCATGCCCCAAATGGCTGCCGTGGCCAAGGTCGATCCAGGCAGAAGCCAGCAGACTGGCGTTCCATCCAGGTCACCCACAGAGGGGACAGGCCCAGGCCCTCGGCCATCCTCTGCTGCTTTCCCAGGCACATTAGCAAAAGCTGGATCAGAAACCAAGTAGCTGCCAGCGTTGTACACAGCACCTCTCAGCTCACTGCCCCACAACTTTACATTTACTATGTCCCTATTGCAGATGAGTGTCAAAATCACATCATTTTCCAAAGCTTTAACAAAACCAGTGGGGGCCGGTTCAAGTCCTGGCTGCTCCACTTCCGATCCAGCTCTCTGCTATGGCCTGGGAAAACAGTAGATGGCCCAAGTGCTTGGGCCCTTGCACCCACATGGAGACCTGGAAGAAGCTCCTGGCTTCAGATAGGTGCAGCTCCAGCCATTGCAGGCAACTGGGGAGTGAAACAGCAGATGGAAGACCTCTCTCTGTCTGCCTTTCAAATAAATAAATAAATCTTAAAAAAAAAAAAAAAAAGACAACAGTGGCAGACATGGAAATACAAGCCAGGTCTAACAACCTGCGTAGACTTGTTTCCCCGTGAGAACATGCACTTCAGATCATTCCAGGCAGGCCTGGCACAGCAGGGTGAACCAGGGACCCATCTCTGCTGCTGAGCCAGCCTCCTGCTGCTGCACCGCAGGCCACAAACTCTGATTCCAGTGGTTGTGTCCCTGCCACCCACACAGGAGACAAGGGAGCTCCTTGCTCCTGGCCCAGCCTGGCCCCACTCCAGATGTTGCAGCACTCCAAGAGTGAACTAGCAGACTAAAGTTCTCAATCACTCCCTCTCTTTGCCTTTCCAATAAATAAATAAATCTGCTTCTAAAAAGTCATTCTATCGTCTAGATTACTAAACTAGTCCTTAAAAACTGTCACTGGAAATCATATTGGCAAGAGCTAACAAACAGCTCCTGAGCGGGCCAGCACTGTGGTGTAGCAGGTAAAGGTGCTGGCATCCCATATGGGCACTGGTTTGAGTCCCAGCTGCTCCACTTCCGATCCAGCTCTCTGCTATGGCCTGGGAAAGCAGTAGAAGATGGCCCAAGTCCTTCGGCCCCTGCACCCATGTGGGAGACCCAGAAGAAGCTCCTGGCTTCAGATCAGCTCAGCTCCAGCCATTTGGCTTGTGAACCAGCAAATGGAAGACTGACGCTCTCTCTTTCTCTCTCTCTGCCTCTGCGTCACTCTGCCTTTAAAATAAAAATAAATCTTTAAAAAAATATAGCTCCTGGCTGGCTCCACGGCATACTATGCTAATCCTCTGCCTATGGCGCCGGCACTAGGGTTCTAGTCCTGGTTGGGGTGCCAGTTCTGTCCTTGTTGCCTCTCTTCCAGTCCAGCTCTATGCTGTGGCCCGGGAAAGCAATGGAGGATGGCCCAAGTGCTTGGGCCCTGCACCCGCATGGGAGACCAGGAAGAAGCACCTGGCTTCTGGCTTCGAATCAGCGCAGTGCACCAGCTGTGGCGGCCATTTGGGGGGTGAACCAATGGAAGGAAGACCTTTCTCTCTAACTCTGTCAAAAAAATAAAAATAAAAAAAAATATATATATATATAGCTCCTAAGCATGCAAGAAAACATTTCTTAAACCCTCAAGCTTAGGCCGGCGCCGCGGCTCAATAGGCTAACCCTCCGCCTTGCGGCGCCAGCACTCCGGGTTCTAGTCCCGGTCGGGGCGCCAGATTCTGTCCCGGTTGCCCCTCTTCCAGGCCAGCTCTCTGCTGTGGCCAGGAAGTGCAGTGGAGGATGGCCCAAGTGCTTGGGCCCTGCACCCCATGGAAGACCAGGAGAAGCATCTGGCTCCTGCCTATAGATCGGATCAGCGCGGTGCACCGGCCGCAGCGGGCCGGCCGCGGTGGCCATTGGAGGGTGAACCAACGGCAAAGGAAGACCTTTCTCTCTGTCTCTCTCACTGTCTACTCTGCCTGTCAAAAAAAAAAAAAAAAACCCTCAAGCTTCTGTAATTTTAACAGTTTCAAGGAAATTCTAGCTATTTCCTCTCCTATCTGTGGAAATCCTAAATAAAATCTCAATCATAATTTTAAACTAAGTATCCCAACCTTGGTGACAACATCAACTTAGAGTAGCTCCCACACTCCTCCCAGGGGACCTGGGGCTGCAACCAGAGACCAACAAGCACCAGGTGCCCTGCTGACCTCCAGCCCCACAGGAGCAGAGAAGGCTGCCATGCTGCCCCTGCTGCCTTCTACCAAGGCCAAGGCCTCTGGGCTGCTTTGAGTAGCTCATATTCACTTAACTGTTAGGGCCATCCTATGTGTCACTTTAAGACATGACGGACTAACCATCTGGCAGAATAAAACAGAACCACTAAGTTCTTCCACCTTAAATAAAAGTTCTCCTTCCCAGCCTTGGATGAGCTGCCAGCACCAGATGGGTCCCCACCACCTCCACTCCCCACGGCACAGTCGGCTGAGTTCAAAGTGCTGCGTCCTGCATCGAGAACCACAAACGTGGAAGCCTAAGCCACAGCCCAGTCCTGGAGAAGGCAGGCCACTGCGGGACCACCCGCTTGAGGAAATGGGTAAAGAGCAGTAGACAGTGTGGGAAGGAAGACAGGAGCCCTTGCACACCACAGATCTGTCCAACTTACCAGACAACCAGACTCAAGCCACGTGCTAATGCCATGTGTCCACTGACCCCAGCAGGACAAGGAGCCTATTAGAGATGAGACCCATCAAACAGCACAGCATCGAGTTGTGCGACAGGGCTCCGGAAGCAGCAGACCGGGGTACAGGAACTGGCTTTGCCTCTTTTTAGCCACTTTAATCCTGAACACTGAGTACACCTTAAGATCTCCCCACGAGCCCTTCAGGCAGCTACAAGACCTATAGGAGGCAAAATCAGAGCATCCTGGAGGCTGACTCCCAGCCGAGGCACACAGCTGGGGCAAGAACAGACAAGCAGGTGGCACCAGCACGGCTGGCCCCTGCTGCCACCATCGTGGCACACAGAGGCAGGCAGAGGCTCTACAATCCCAGATACAACTCCTCATAGATACCTTTTTATCTGAAGGGCTGGAGCTCTTGGACACCAGAGCAGCTTCGACAAGGCCCTGCTCCAGTAAGGAGTCGTATTTTATGCTCCTCTTCCTGCTCCTTCTCGCCGTGTTTTCTGACTTTTGTCCATTTTCTTCTGGCTGGGACACATCAGCAGCGCCGTCACCACAAATGGAAGATTCAAAGAGAGGCTTTCCATTCATGTATGTTTTGGTGATTTTCAGCTTAATTTCTGGAGAGCCATTTTTGATAGGGGTAGTATTAGGAGGTGTCCCAATTCCTTTCATTTCCTGGGATTCGAAACGCAACTTCGCATCATGGGCACCAGGCTCTCCATTAAACACACGCGAAGTGAGATCTTTCAGCTTCTCCGCTGGGATAAAAGGAAGTGCATCGCGGCCATTGAACTTCTGCATGACCCCCTCCTGTATGCTGCTAGAAAGCTGGGCTTTGCTGAGGAACACGGAGCAGTCCCGATTCACCTCGCAGTTCTGGGCCTTTCCGTTCGCACTACCAAGGATTTCTGGTGCCTGCTTCATCTTTATGCACTTTACAACTTTCTGAACAGAGAGAGGACTTTTTTTGATGCTAAATTCCATCCAGCCCAGATGCTTCCGTTCTTAGAACACTACAGTATTAAAAGAGAAAACGCAACATATTACTTTTAAACCCTAGGATAAATGCCAATAGTTCTACATTTCTGTGGGGTTTGGTGTTTTTAAGACAATTTATGATGCTTTATAAAATGATTTAGATCACAAAGTACAGTTTTAATATCACAAAAATGACCCATCATCACAAAACAACAAAGTTGAAAGCAAAAAAAAGGAGCTATTTTTTTTCTTTCCTTTTTTTTTCTTTTTTTTTCTTTTTTTTTTTTTGACAGGCAGAGTGGACAGTGAGAGAGAGACAGAGAGAAAGGTCTTCCTTTGCCGTTGGTTCACCCTCCAATGGCTGCCGCGGACGGCGCGCTGCGGCCGGCGCACCGCGCTCATCCGATGGCAGGAGCCAGGTGCTAGGTGCTTATCCTGGTCTCCCATGGGGTGCAGGGCCCAAGCACCTGGGCCATCCTCCACTGCACTCCCGGGCCACAGCAGAGGGCTGGCCTGGAAGAGGGGCAACCGGGACAGAATCCGGCGCCCCAACCGGGACTAGAACCCGGTGTGCCGGCGCCGCAAGGCGGAGGATTAGCCTGTTAAGCCACGGCGCCGGCCAAGGAGCTATTTTTTTTAAGAGTTACTTATTTATTTGACAATCAGGGCAACAGACAGATCTTCCATCTGGTTTACTTCCCAAAAGGCTGCAACAGCCATCCAGAAGCCAGGAACTCCATCCTGGTCTCCGTGGATGGCAGGATTCTAAGCACTCGGGCCAGCTTCTGCCTTCCCAGGCACATCAGCAGGAAGCTGGATCTGAAGTAGAACAGCTGAGACTCGCACCAACACTCCAATATGTGATGCCGGTGTTAAGAGCCAGTGCTTAACCTGCTGTGCCACAACACTGGCCCCAACAAGAAACCATTTAAAGGAAGAATAAGGACAACTGTCAATCAAGGATAGACCAGCAACACTTAGTGTGGCCCTGAACATGTAATGATCTATGTAATCATCCCTGAAAGGCACATTGCCACCTGCCTCAGGATGGCACGCACTTAAAGGAGCCCATGTGCAAGGCACCTGGTGTGCAGGCCTGGGCAAAGGACAGCAGCGAAGGGCTTGGAGTAAAATAAACCCTCCCACCACAGCTGAGACGGCTCTGAGGCAAAGACTCAGCAACATGTCCAAAATCACTTGGTCACAGAAATTCGAAATCAGATCTTCCAACTCCCAGCTCACTATTAGCTCCAGGCTGATGAAACATGAAGAAAAGAGTAAACAGGAAGAAGCAGTGCACTGAATCAGCTCTGGGTTGTGCTCCATCAGGTGTTCGTCCCCATCTGCTCCTTGGCCAGGTCCACATGAAACACTGCAGCACATTCGAGTGTGTGCAGCCATCCCGAGGATCGACCAGTCCAAGGCGACACTGTGAAGCCATGAAAACACACTGTGCCACATGAGGCCGAAGTGCAGAGGGTGCACACTGGCCCCAGTGTGGTGATACAGGGTCTACACCGTGCAGCTGCAACCCCCAGTCAGAGACAGCTGGTGAAGGGATCAGAGCCACAAAAGAACCGGGAATAAAGAAAAGGCAGGGGCCGGCGCTGTGGTGCAGCAGGTAAAGCCGCCACCTCAAGTGCCAGCATCCCATATGGGTGCCAGTGCGAGTTCCGGCTGCTCCACTTCCAATCCAGCTCTCTGCTATGTCCTGGGAAAGCAGTGGAAGATGGCCCAAGTCCTTGGGCCTCTGCACCCACATGGGAGACCCAGAAGAAGCTCCTGGCTTCAGCCTGGCCCAGCTCTGGCCATTGTGGCCCTTTGGGGAGTGAACCAGCAGATGGAAGACCTCTCTCTCTCTCTCTCTCTCTCTGTCTCCGCCTGTCTATAACTCTGCCTTTCAAATAAATAAATAAATCTTAAAAAAAATTAAGGGGGATGGGGAGCAGGGAAAACAACTGGCAGGAAGACCTAGCTGGGAAGACATCTACCAAGGACACACCATCACAGACCCACCGAGGCCCTCTCAGAAAGCAGCAACCAGCAGCGTCAGACACCAGGGGAATGAGGCGAACAGAAAGGACCACAGATGCTCAGGGAGGCAGAGTCCCTCAGTCCTCAACTGAGGACAACTGTATTCTGCAGAGACACTGAGTCCTGCCTGGAAACACCTTCACTGTCATCACCGGGAGGCTGCTACTGACATCTGCTAGGCAGAGGCCCTAACACCCTGTGAAGGATGGCCCACAACCACAAAGATCTGGTTCAAGTGCCCACGGTGCCAAGATGGAGACAGTTTGCTGTGGTGTCTGCAGCAACTGAAGGGGAAGAAGAGAAATTTACAACAATCTCAATGGCAGACACTGTGGCCTTGTGAGTTAAACTGCTGCTGGGGATGCCCATATCCCATATCAGAGTGCTGGTTCAAGTCCTGGCTTCTCCACTTCTAGTCCACCTTTCTGCTAATGTATCCTGTAAGACAGCAGATGACGGCCCAAGTATTTGGGTCCCTGTCACTCACAAGAGACCCAGATGGGGGCCAGCACTGTGGCGTAGCAGGTAAAGCCACCACCTGCAGTGCCGGCATCCCATATGGGAGCTAGTTCGAGACCCAGCTGCTCCACTTCCCATCCAGCTCTCTGCTATGGCCTGGGAAAGCAGTAGAAGATGGCCCAAGTCCTTGGGCCCCTACATGCACGTGGAAGACCCAGGGGAAGATCCAGGCTCCTGGCTTCAGATTGGCTCAGCTCTGGCCATTGTGGTCATTTGAGGAGTGAACCAGAGGAATGGAAGACCTCTCTCTGTAACTCTTTCAAATAAATAAAATAATTCTTAAAAAAAACAAAACAAGAGAGACCCCAGATGGAGTTCCTGGCTCCTGACTTCAGCCTGGCACAGTCCTGGATGTTGTGGGCATATAGGGAGTGAACCAACAGATGAAAGATGTCTCTGCCTCTCTCTGTCACGTCTTCAAATAAATAAATCCTTAAAAAAAAAAAAAAAAAGACCCAAGTTCCAGTTTACCTGCACAGGCACCAGACAGCCTTTTTGTTTTTTCAAAGGTGTAACAGAGTAGCTCCTCTTCCAGCTCCTACCAGACCAACTGTCCCACAAGTAAAAACTATAATCTTGTAACAAAATACAAAAAAACGACTGGAAGGCACTGGAAAGCAAGGAGAGCAGAGAGAAAACAAATGCAAGTCCGCTCCTCAAAGGCAGAACTGTCCTGACTCAATGCTCCATCTCGTACCTGAGGGACTGGGAGGCAAAGCAGCAATGAAAGCAGAGGGGCGTCTCAGATGGGGACCCCAAGCTTTCCAGGCCAACTCCAACTCTGTTCCTACTGACTTAAGCCCTTTCTTGAGGGCGGGGAGGGGGACTGTTGGTTTCTTTGTGCGTTCTGTCATTTCTTCCTCCCGACTGTTAAATTGCACCTCCAGGTCTAGAATGGGTGTGCCCCTGGGGAGCACTCAGGGGACCCAACCAAACGACTTCCCTACAGGGGAAGCTGGAAACAGCACACAGCTCCTCACCAGCAGTGGGACACTCCCAAGAAGCCAGGCACAGGTGGTGCGGAAGGTCTTCTGGAGAACAAGAACAGGAAATTACTGTTTTCATAACTTGCAGACTTGGGAAAGAAAAGCAGACACTGAAATAAAATCAGCTGCTGACTTGAGTACAGCAGACTAGACACAGCTAAAAACAGAGTAAAAGATAAATCTGAACAAATCATCAAGAAAAAAAGTTGATAGAGACAAAAAATATTTGAGAGATTAAGAGACATTACATTCGTATTTCATTCTTCCAAATATTTTTGGAGCGCCCGCTACATGCCAGACACCAAGTTTCAGGTGCTGGGCTGCAGCACGGAACCCACAGGGTGACAACACTGCCCACTCAGCAGGCTCGCTCTCGGCCTCCTGGCTAAGATCAAGTGTAGAACAGAGAGCAGGGACCGGGGTGGGTGTGCAGTACAGCTTCAGTTGCTGCTTGGGATCCCCAAACACCATACAGAAGTGCCTGGCTGGAGCACCATTCACTCTGCTTGTGGTCCGGCTTCCTGCTAATCCCTCTTGTAGACAGCAGATGGTAGCTCAAGTGCTTGGGCCCCTGACACCCATGTGGGGCCAGAGGAACTCTGGGCTCCTGGCTGCAGCCTGGCCCTGTGCTGGCTGTTGCAGACACTTGGAGAGTGAACCAGCAGATGGAAGATCTGTCTGCATCTGTCAGTATCTGTCTGTCTCTCTGTTGCTCTGCCTTTCAAGTAGATGAAGTGACAATAAATACTTAAAATATACATAACAATTTTTTAAAAAGACCTGCCTGAGTTCAAAGCAAGGTAACCAAAGACAAATCGATCCCTGCATACATCACACTGAAACAACAGCATACAAAGCATGGAAGACAACCTACAAATCTAAGAAACCATCAGCAACAGGTGCACTGAGACGTCAGCAGGACAAACAGCCATAGGCCTTTGTTTAGGCAACAGACAGAAGCAGATGGTGTCTTTAGTGATAAGGGAAGATAACACCCACCAAAGTGAGCAAACTACCCCATGAAGGGTGCCTGGTGTATACCGCCCTTTCATCAAGAAATGCCAGGGAGCGCTGAACAGATTAACCCAGAGAAAGCACAAAACACAACGGGCAGGGGGTGGTAATTCTAAAATAATTTTTTTATTTATAAAGAATGAAAGGCTTCCTTTTTCATGTTTATCTGCAGCACTTTCAGAAACCCAACTTAACTAACAGTAAAGAAAATATAGAAAAAAATATGAACTCACCAGGTCAGGGAGAAAGAAGGGATGAGGGTCAGAGATGAGTCAGATTCAAATCAGAGTTACTCTGCTAGCAGAGACTCATAACTTCAGAAATCACAAACGTAACAAATGATCATCACAAAATATTAAGAAAACACTGGGGGCTGGTGCTGCAGCGCAGCGGGTAAAACCAATGCCTGCAACACCAGCATCCAATACGGGCACTGGTTTTCGTCCTGGCTGTTCCACTTCCAATCCAGCTCCCTGCTGATAGCCTGGGACAAGCAGCAGATGATGACGGGGCGAGTCTTTTGACTCATGCCACCCACGTGAGAGATCTGGATGGAGCTTCAGGCTCCTGGCTTCAGCCTGGCCCAAGTGCTGGCCACTGCGGCTATCTGGGGAGTGAACCATCAGATGAAGCTGTGTCTCCCTCTTTCTCTGAAGCTCTGATTTTCAGAAGGGAGGGAAGGAGGAAGGAAATATTGAAGAACTCCAAGTGAAAAATGTAAACATGGAGGTTAACAGAAATGAACAGTTAAGAGTTATCAGTGGCGGGCCGGCACTGTGGCGGAGCGGGTAAAGCTGCCGCCTGCAACGCTGGCATCCCATATGGGCGCCGGTTCGAGTCCCAGCTGCTCCATTTCCCATCCAGCTCTCTGCTATGGCCTAGGAAAGCAGAAGATGGCCCAAGACCTTGGACTCCTGCACCTGCATGGGAGACCAGCAGGAAACTCCTGACTCCTGGCTTCAGATCGGCCCAGCTCTGGCTCTTGTGGCCATCTGGGGAGTGAACCAGTGGGTGGAAGACTTCCCTCCCTCCCTCCCTTTCTCCCTCTCTCTCTGTAACTCTTTCAAATAAATAAATTAATCTTAGGGGGGAAACAAAGAAAATATCGTGTCATTTAAAAAAAAGTCATCAGTGGTTTTCTAAGGAGAGCAGTAATGGAAGTGGGAAGAGTTACATCTCATATCACAGTTTATTTTTTTTAAAGATTTATTTTATTTATTTGAAAGATAGAGTTACACAGAGAGGTAGAGACAGGAAGAGGTCTTCCATCCTCTGGTTCACTCCCCAGATGGCTGCAATGGCCAGAGCTGGGCTGATCGGAAGCCAGGAGTCAGGAGCTTCTTCCGGGTCTCCCACACGGGTGCAAGGGCCCAAGGACTTGAGCTTTCCCAGGCCATAGCAGAGAGCTAGATCGGAAGAGGAGCAGTCGGGACTAGAACTGGGGCCCATATGGGATGCCGGCAACTGCAGGCCAGGGCTTTAACCCACTTGTCATGTTATATTCAGTCACTGCCACCTTTTATTCAGCCATCACTGGTTTCTAAGGTAAGCGCTAAGACAGGCATTTGGAGCAGCAGTTAAAGACACTCCCTGGGACACCCACCTGTCATATCAGAGTACATATGTTTGAGTCTTGGCTTCACTTCCAATTCTGAATTCCTGCTAACGCACACTCTGGGAGGCATCAGGTGATGGTTCACGTATTTGGGCCCCTTCTGCCCACATTCACATGAGACCCAAATTGAGTTCTGAGTTCCTAATTTCTCTCTGTCCAGTCCCTGGTGTTGCAGACATGAAGATCTCTCTGTCTCTCTGCCTTTCAAATAAATCAGTTAAACAAAATTTCCAAAAATAAGTTCATTAAGTACTTAGGAATTATATAACTATTTACATTTCACAGAATACATGTAGTATGACCTGACAAAGGCTAGCTGGGGAGGACAAGCAGTCCCCATGGGACGACATGCAACAGAAGAGAAAGAGGACTGAAGGTTCAACGCAATCATTGAGTGGCAGGCTCCATTCCAGCATTCAGAAATCCAGCAGTCAGGGCCGGCACTGTGGCCTAGCAGGTAAAGCCACTGTCTGCGAGACAGCATCCTGTGTGGGCAGTGGTTCAAGTCCCGGCTGCTCCACTTCCGATCCAGCTCTCTGCTGTGGCCTGGGAAAGCAGTGGAAGATGGCCCAAGTGCTTGGGGTCCTGCACCCGCATGGGAAACCCAGAAGCAGCTTCTGGCTTCAGAACGGCTCAGGCTCCGGCCATTGTGGCCATTTGGGGACTGATCCAGAGGATGGAAGCTCTTTCTCTCTCTCTCTCTCTCTCCACCCGCATGGGAGACCAAGAGGAAGCACGTGGCTCCTGGTTTCAGATACGCGCATCGCGCCGGCCGTAGCAGCCATTTGGGGGGTGAACCAACGGAAGGAAGACCTTTCTCTCTGTGTGTGTGTCTCTCTCTCACTAACTCTGCCTGTGAAAAAATTAAAAAAAAAAAAGTAAAAGATCAAGAAGTGTTGCGTCCCGCACATTAAGGTAACTACAAGAAGATACATCCTCCAAATGAAGGAAACCGAAGCCACGGATCTGAGAAACAGATGAACCAGCTCACAAAGCAAGCAGTGGTCACGCTGCCGGCTGCGGAAGGTTACAGCCCAGAGCAAGCCGACAGCGCTCAGGAAAGAGGTCCTCACAGAAAAAAACACAACATTCCCAAAGGTCTTATACACAACTGGAAATCCTTGGGCTGCACTGGAAATAGAGAACTAAACAAGCAAAAAATCATTACCCCCAGGAAAACAAAAAACCATGCAAGAAAGTGTTACCCATCACAGTGTACGGTTTTAGCCTAACAATATAACAATTTGTAAACATTCATTTAAACCAACATTACCATAAAGTACAGCAGATTAAAGACGCCCAATGACCTCACTCACCTCACCAAGAAATGACGTCTACTTCTCCCCTCCCTTGGGTCGGGTCTAACTCCACAGCTTTCACCGACAGAATACGGCAAACCGACATGGTGCTACCTCCTTCCTTATGGACCCGCCACCCTGCTGCAAGGAAGCCCGAGTAGTCTCATGGAGACCCGTGCTGGAGGGCAGGAGGCCCATGGCAAACAGACCCTGCCAAGATCCCACCCACAGCCAGAGCCAACAAGTCAGCTATGTGCACAACACAAGCTGACCCCAGAGAGAGCAAAAGGAGAAGCTACAACTGGCTAACCAAGTCCAAACTGCCAAAGTGGGGACTGACACTGTGGCACAGAAGGTTAAGCCTCCGCCTGTAGTGTTGGCATCCCACATGGGCACCAGTGGAGTCCTGGCTACTCCATTTCCAATCCAGCTCCCAGCTAATGCGCCTGGGAAAACAACAGAAGACGGCCCAAGTGCTTGGGCCCCTGCACCCACATGAGAGACCTGGAAGAAGCCCCTGGGCTCCGCTTGAGCCAGTCCCAGTGATTGCAGCCATTTGGGCAGTTAACCAGCAAATAGAAGATCTCCCCGAACCCCACCTCTGGCTCTCTTCTGTAACTCTTGACTTTCAAATAAATATGTAAATATTTTTTAAAAGCTTGTCAAAGTGGAAACAAATAAATGCAGTGTTTTCAGCTACTAAGTTATGAAATAGATAAGCAAAACTCCCTCCCTAATATTCAGACTATCAGGAAGAAATAGGAAAGTGGGAGGCAAAGGGTTAAGAAAACTAACCCTCTGGGGCTGGCTCTGTGGCACAGCGGGTTAACCACCACCTGCAGTGCCAGCATCCCATATGGGTGCCACAGTTCGAGACCCAGCTGCTCTACTTCTGATCTAGCTCTCTGCTGTGGCCTGGGAAAGCAGTAGAAGATGACCCAACTCCTGGGGCCCCTGCACCCACGTGGGAGACCCAGAAGAGGCTCCTGGCTCCTGGCTTCAGATTGGCACAGCTCCGGTCGTTGTAGCCAATTGGGGGAGTGAACTAGTGGATGGAAGACCTCTCTCTCTTTCTGTCTCTTCTTCTCTGTGTAACTCTGCCTTTCAAATAAATCTTAAAAAAAAAAAAAAAATGGGGCTGGCACCCTGGTGCAGTGGATTAAAGCCCCAGCCTGCAGCACTGGCATCCAATATGGGCGCCAGTTCAAGTCCTGGCTGCTCCTCTTCCGATCCAGCTCTCTGCTATGGCCTGGGAATGCATAAGAAGATGGCCCAAGTCCTTGGCCCCTGCACCCACAAGGGAGACCCTGAAGAAGCTCCTGACTCCTGGCTTTGGATTGGCTCAGCTCTGGCTGTTGCAGTCATTGGGGGAGTGAACCAGCAGAATGGAAGACCTCTCTGTCTAGATCTACCTCTCTCTGTAACTTTTTTTTTCTTTTCTTTTCTTTTTTTAAGATTGATTTTATTTATTTGAAAGACAGAGTTACAGAGAGAGGTAGAGACAGAGAGGTCTTCCACCCATTGGTTCATTCGCCAGATAGCCGCAACAGCCGGAGCTGCACCAATCCGAAGCCAGGAGCCAGGAGCTTCCTCTGGGTTTCCCTTGTGGGTGCAGGGACCTAAGGACTTGGACCATCTTCCACTGCATTCCCAGGCCACAGCAGAGAGCTGGATCAGAAACGGAGCAGCCAGGACCAGAACCGGCACCCATATGAGATGCCGGCGCTTCAGGCCAGGGTTTTAACCCGCTGTGCCACAGTGCCAGCCCCTTAACTCTGTCTTTCAAATAAATAAAGAGGAAAGGAGGGAAGGAGGGAGGGAAGGAAGGAAGGAAACTACCCCTCATTATCTTCCACTGATAAGATTTAATATGTAAGTTTGGGTGCCAGCAGTGTGATCCAGCAGCTTACGCCACCACCTGCAATGCTGGTATCCCATGCTGGAGCACCAGTTCATGTCCCAGCTGCTCAGCTTCTAGTCCAGCTCGCTCATGTGCCTGGGAAAGCAGTAAGGATGACCCAACGCTTAGGCCTCTGCCCCACATCGGAGACCTGAAGAAGCTACTGGTTCCTTGCTCCTGGCTTCAGATCAGCCCAGCCCCAGCTGTTGCCGCCATTTGGGAAGTGAACCACTATCTCTTTCTCTTAGTTATGTATTTGAAAGGCAGAGCTAGAGAAGGAGGGAGACAGAGATCTCCATCAGCTGGTTCATTCCCCAAGTGGCCTCAATGGTGAGGTTCTGCCCGGCTGAACCCAGGAGACAGCAGCTTCTTCCAGATCTCCCACGTGGGTGCAGGGGCCCAAGGACTTGGGCCATCCTCTGTTGTTTTCCCAGGCGCATTAGCAGGGAGCTGGATCAGAAGTGGAGCAGCAAGGACTCAATTCGGAGCCCATGTGGGGTACCGGAGCAATTTTACCTGCTATCCCAATAAATAAATTTAAAAAAAAAAAAAAAAGGAAGGAAGGAAGGTAATGCACATCCTTGAGAATAAAATTTACATAAACTCTAAGGCTGGAACTCACAACCCAGTTTCTGCTACATCATTTCCTGCCATCACTCCTGTACTGGAAACTCCCAGCTAGAGAGGAAAGCAGCTAGGAAATGCCGGGGGCACCACAGGCCTGAGGAACCAGCTCAGAAACAGCTGCACAACAGCAGAGACTAGACACAGACTGCCCGGCAGCACAGCACAGCCAAGAACAGGGCCAGGCTGGCGGCCAAAGGCCCTGCTCAGATCTCCACGTGCGCCTCCATGCTCCAGCTCACGCTGCGTCCAAGGGGCCACCTGGGACTCCACCAGAGGCAGGAGGGGTGAACCAGCAATGGGGCTCTTTCCATGTTTCTCTCAAATTAAAGAATAAATTTTAAAGTAATTGATTAAAACCTTACACACACACAGTTTCACTGCTGATAAGCAAAATTTCCTTTACCTCAAGTTTAATGTCTTACAAAAATAAGCAGGAGTCCCCACTCCAAGGGAAACAGAGAAAGTAATGATTCATAATTAGTTGTTACTATTTCTTCTGAACCAGCAGACAGCCCTCAACTATACTCCACCAATCCACAGGGCTCACGTGAGCTACTGGACCAACCTGACTTCTGCTGTTTACTGATCCAGCCCACTACTGAGATCACTACTGCAGCCAAGAACGTACTGGTATCTGAGAAATGCAGACCAGTCCAGTCTCCAAAGGTAGACCCTTGACAAACAAGAATCACTGTTAGGGCCAGCACTGTGGCACAGCAGGTAAAACCACAGTCTGCAGCGCCAGCGTCCCATATGGGCACCAGTGCAAGTCCCAGCTGCTCCATTTCAGATCTAGCTCCCTGCTTATGCACCTGGGAAAACTGTGCAGGATGACCCAAGTGCTTAGGCCTCTTAACCCACGTGGGAGGCCCAGAAGAAGCTCCTGACTCCTGCCTCCTGGCTTCAGCTCAGCTCTGGCCCCTGCAGCCATTTGGGGAGTGAACCAGCTGATGAAAGACCTCTCTCTGTGTGCCTCTACCTCACTCTGTAACTTTTAAATAAAATAACTTTTTAGGGGCTGGTGCTGTGGCGCAGAGGGTTAACACCCTGGCCTGAGGCACTGGCATCCCATATGGGCGCTGATGCGAGTCACGGCTGCTCCACTTCCAATCCAGCTCTCTGCTATGGCCTGGGAAAGCAGCAGAAGATGGCCCAACTCCTTGGGCCCCTACACCCACATAGGAGACCCAGAAGAAGCTCCTGGCTTCAGATCAGCACAGCTCCAGCCATTGCAGCCACTTGGGGAGTGAACCATCGGATGGAAGACCTCTCTCTCTCTCTCTCTCTCTCTCTCTCTCTCTGTATCTCTGACTTTCAAATAAATAAATATATCTTTTAAAAAATAACTTTTTTATTTTTTTTTTAATTTTTTTTTGACAGGCAGAGTGGACAGTGAGAGAGAGAGACAGAGAGAAAGGTCTTCCTTTGCCGTTGGTTCACCCTCCAATGGCTGCCGCGGACGGCGCGCTGCGGCCGGCACACCGCGCTGATCCGATGGCAGGAGCCAGGTGCTAGGTGCTTTTTCCTGGTCTCCCATGGGGTGCAGGGCCCAAGCACTTGGGCCATCCTCCACTGCACTCCTGGGCCACAGCAGAGGGCTGGCCTGGAAGAGGGGCAACCGGGACAGAATCCGGCGCCCCGAACGGGACTAGAACCCGGTGTGCCGGCGCCGCGAGGCGGAGGATTAGCCTGTTGAGCCACGGCGCCGGCCAAAATAACTTTTTAAAAAGTTTATTTTACATATTTTAGAACTCAAAAGAATCCAATAAACTGTACACAATTTATTTTAGGCAAAGAACAAATGAGAAAAACTTAATTTTTCCACATGCAACTTTCTCAGTGACCTCCATTTGTAGGCTTTCATTTTGGGTAGTGCTGCTTCTATTAAAATGTCATTTTGCGGCATAGCAGGTAAAGCCACCACCTGCAGCAACAGCATCCCATATGGGCGCCGGTTCGAGTCCCAGCAGTTCCACTTCCCATCCAGCTCTCTGCTGTGGCCTGGGAAAGCAGAAGATGGCCCAAGACCTTGGGCTCCTGCAACCGCTTGGGCGACCAGCAGGAAACTCCTGACTCCTGGCTTCAGATCGGCACAGCTCTGGCTATTGTGGCTATTTGGGAAATGAACCAGTGGATGGAAGACCTCCCTCCCTCCTTCTAACTCTTTCAAATAAATAAATAAAATCTTGTTTTTAAAAAATGTCATTTTTTCTCTCCCACCAAGGAAGAGCAAGTTGCCTGAAGTCAGACAAGCCTCTCTACACTCCCATGCAAGGCAAGGCTGCATCCATCCTAGGCTGCTACACGAAATAATCTGAACAGAAGAGAAGCAAGGGACATCAGGAAGAAGAGCTGCAGGAGCCTCACCCCAGCACTGGGCGGCGCCCAGAACATGCACGCCCGTCCCCAGACTAGCCCTGGGGGTTCTGAGTTCCCACCACCTGTTCTCAGTGTGCTCTCTGACCTGGGCCCCAGGGCTCAGGCCAGGAGGCAGGGCTGCGGATCCCACGTGAGGATGCTTGCTGTGGAGACAATAAGGAGCAAAGGAATCAGGAGAGCAGGTACAGGGTTCAGTGAAGGCTGCACTAAGAAACTGACTTGAGAGCAAATCTGGCAGGTGACATTTTTCTGCTTCATAAAGGGCTTTCTCTTTGTTCTGAACTCCGAAGCTGAAGCAAACATAAATGCTTACAGAAAGACCATCACCACAGTGAGGCCGGTTCCCTTAGACAAAAGCTTAGGTCTCAGCACTAACGTGACTTGCCAATTTTACAAAGAATCCCTGCTAGCTAAGCTGGTCCACTCCTCACATCCCCAAGCCCAGTGCCAGCCAATCACCACGACTCGACCAGGACTCACCAGTCTCCTAACTGGCTTATGCACCAGGAGACCGGAACGTGTCAGAGTCACAGTCAGTCTGGGGGACCTGGGAATCTGCATTTCTAACCATTTCCAGTCTGAGGACCAAGCTTCCCAACCACTGGACTAGGTCATGGTGCAGTAACAAGCCCAAAGCCAGGTGCTACTCGGCTCAACCCAAAAGTTTCTTTCTGGCACACTTCCATTTGTTTCAAACAATGAGAAACAAGCAAAAGCAAAGTGTGTGGCTCTCAGAGTTTCCACCAAACTAGACCAACGCAATCTACACCGCACTCTGAGGAACAGGCTTTCCCAAGTAAATGGGTCCGTGTCCTGGCCCCTACCCTCACTTAAAACCCTCAAGGGCCTCCCACTGCCCCTAGGTTAAAACTACTTCATAGGCCCAAGCATTTGGCCTACTGGCTGACACTGCTTGGGATGATGACCGCAGTCCATTTCCGAGCACCCAGGTTCAAGTTCTGGCTCCACTCCCAACTCCAGCTTCCTGCTGCTGCACACCCTGGTAGGAATCCGGTGCTGGCTCAAATAGCTGGGTCCCTGCCACCCATATGGGAGACCAGGATTCAGTTCCTGGCTTTCAGCTTCAGCCTGGCCTGCCCCTAGCTATGGTAGCCATGTGGGGAGTGAACCAGTGCGTGGGAGATCTCTATCTCTCTCAATAAATAAATAAATAAATAAATGCTTTAAAAACTTGGCAGAGCCTGAAAGAACCTGCCTGGCTCCACTCCCCCAAGTTTCCTTCTGCTCCCTCACAAGGCCTCTGCACAGGCCCCTCCCCTCAGAGCCAAGCCGCCTCCTGCTACCCTGCATCAGCGACCACCCTGCCACAAAGGCTTTCCATGCTAAATACACCTAGACGTTTCCTTCAAAGTCTGCTTTTTGTTATGGGGAATTCTAAAAACACATAAATATGGACAGAACAGGTGGAAACCCTCCACCGCAACACAGGCCAGTGTGTTCTAGCCACACACTCACCCTCTCCGGCCTCCCTTCCACAGAGCAGCTCACCACTCCTCAACAGACGTCTGTGTGCAGCTCTAAAAGGCAGGGATACTTCTCTACCATTTATTCAATTTTTAATTTATTTTAAAGGCAGAACAGCAGCAGGAGAAAGAGATCTTCCATCCACTGATTCACTATCCAAATGCCTGCAACAGTCCAAAACTCCATCCAGGTCTCCCAGGACTTGAGCCACCACCTGCCCCTCCCAGGCTGAGCAGAGGCAGGGCTGGAACTCTGGCACTCCCACACGGGCTGAGGGCGTCCCAGCACCTCTACCACTGTGCAAAATGCTTCCTCCTGCTTTTTCATCCACGGAACAAATAATAATTCAGTAACGGATCTTTACACTGATGAGCCAAAACCCACGTTCTTAGCCCCATGGAATTACAGACCTGTGAGGAGACCAAAGATCATCTCTGAAAAACCCACAAAATAGTCTTGCCAAAGTTAGTGAGCCTGAACCTGATTAAACTTCCATTTTAGCAATCAACCTGCAGGAAATACAGAGGCAAGAACAAGAAGCTAACCTCCACCACAGGCTGCCATTAGCGAAACTAGAATGTGAACAACCACATGAACAACAAGGAAAGACAGGGCAGTGGGTGACAAGAGCCTGGAGGCACGTGAGCTGAACTCAGTGCACAGGGCTCACCTGCAGCTGTCAGCCAACTGTCAGAGACACCACCAGCACTGCTTTTGATATCTGGAACAACCAGAATCTGGAACACTGATTAGTTATTAGGATTTTTTTGTTTTTTGTTGTTTTTGCTGATAGTGGTTTTTTTACATTTAAAAAAAGTACTCCCTGGGGCAAGTGTTGTGCAGCGGGTTAAGCCGCCACTTGCGACATCCACATCCCTTATATCAGAGTGCCTGGGATGGTGTCTCACCTCTGCCTCTGCTTCCTATCCAGTTGCCTACAAAAGTACGTGGGAGGCTCAAATGCGCACATGCCTCCATGCTGCCGCCATCTGGGCAGTGAACCAAGACCCTCCTCTGCCTCTGGTTCTGTCTTTGCAAATAAAAATAATGTTTTAAAAAATAGTGAGATGGGCCAGCACTGCGGCTAATCCTCCGCCTTGCAGTGCCGGCACACCGGGTTCTAGTCCCGGTCGGGGCACCAGATTCTGTCCCGGTTGCCCCTCTTCCAGTCCAGCTCTCTGCTGTGACCAGGGAGTGCAGTGGAGGATGGCCCAAGTGCTTGGGCCCTGCACCCCATGGGAGACCAGGAGAAGCACCTAGCTCCTGCCATAGGATGAGCGCGGTGCGCCGGCCGCAGCGCACCGGCCATTGGAGGGTGAACCAACGGCAAAAAGGAAGACCTCTCTGTCTCTCACTGTCCACTCTGCCTGTCAAAAAAAAAAAAAGTGAGATGGCTCGGTGTCGTAGTAGGGTTAATCCTCTGCCTGAGGCGCCAGCATCCCATGTGGGCACTGGTTTGAGTCCCGGCTGCTCCTCTTCTGATCCAGCTCTCTGCGGTGGCCTGGGAAAGCAGTAGAGGATGGCCCAAGTGCTTGGACCCCTGCACCCTCATGGGAGACCCTGAAGAAGCTCCTGGCTCCTGGCTTCAGATTCTGCAGCTCCGGCCGTTGCGGCCATCTGGGGAGGAACCAATGGAAAGAAGACTCTCCCTCTCACTGTCTGTAACTCTACCTCTCAAAGAAATTAAAATCTTAAAAAATAAATAAATAAATAGGGTCGGCACTGTGGCGCTGATTAAGCCTCTGCCTGCAGCACTGGCATCCTATATGGGCACCGGTTCGAGTCTTGACTGCTCCACTTCCAATCGATCCAGCTCCCTGCTAGTGGCCTGGGAAAGCAGCAGAAAATGGCCCAAACACTGACCTGGAAGAAGCTCCTGGCTTCAGACTGGCCCAGCTCCAGCGTTTGTGGCCATCTGGGTAATGAACCAGCAGATGGAAGACCTTTCTCTCTGTTTCTCCCTCTGTCTATAACTCTGCCTCTCAAATAAATATTTATTTTAAAAAAGACACACGTCCACTGCTGTGACAAAATGTAACATCCTACCTTCCTCCATGTGTACACAGCTGTATGTTAAAACTGTCTCTGACAGGCAGGATGGTAGGGCAGTACTGGGCTTCCTCTCCTCTCCTCTCCTGCTGTCACCCCGCCCCATCACTGCACTCTCCCTCTCCTGCAGCCAACCACTCTTCCCTGTCCCCACGTCCTGGCTTTGGAAAGGCCATGGTTTCCTAGCCCTGACACTGGTCCTGGAGCTTCCTCTCTATCCTCTGCCACTACACACGGCCCCCCGTCCTTGCAGGGTCACTCAGGACACACATGTCCATTCATAGCACCCTTGAGGCAATTACACCCTCCCATATCATACAGAGGATCTGTTCATTCAAATAGTCACTAAAAGCCTGCTACTCAGGTACCACCCTAGGCACTAGGGATATGATAGTGTTGGAAGCCAAGAAGTCCCCACCCTCAAATACACAAAAGTAAAAATGCAAAAGGTCGGGGCCAGTAATGTGGCGTAGCGGGTCAAGCCGCCACCTGCAGTGTTGGCATCCCATATGGGCTGCTCCACTTCTGATCCAGCTCTCTGCTGTGGCCTGGGAAAGCAGCGGAGAATGGCTCAGGTCCTTGGGCACCTGCATCCACATGGGAGACCTGAAGGAGGATCCTGACTCCTGGCAGGAATGGCTCCGGCCGTTGCGGCCAATTGGGGAGTGTAAAGATGGAAGATCTCTCTCTCTCTCTCTCTCTCTCTCTCTGCCCCTCATCCCTCATCCCTCATCCCTCTCATCTCTCTGTGTAATTCTGGCTTTCAAATAAATAAATCTTTTTTTAAAAAAATGAACAAGTCTAAAAGGCCAGGAAGATGAGTGCTGCGGTGGAGAAGCTGAGGCGAATCCGACAGCAGCAAGGTGTTCAAATTAGTGACATGGGGAGGTCTGAGCCAAGACCTCAAGAAGAGCAAGGAGGGGCTGGCACTGCGGCACAGCAGGTCAGGCCACTGCCAGCATCCCAGACAAGCTCCAGTCCAAGTCCCAGCTGCTCCACTTTCTTTTTTTTTTTTTTGACAGGCAGAGTGGACAGTGAGAGAGAGAGACAGAGAGAAAGGTCTTCCTTTGCCGTTGGTTCACCCTCCAATGGCTGCCGCGGTCGGCGCGCTGCGGCCGGCGCACCGCGCTCATCCGATGGCAGGAGCCAGGTGCTAGGTGCTTATCCTGGTCTCCCATGGGTGCAGGGCCCAAGCACTTGGGCCATCCTCCATTGCACTCCTGGGCCACAGCAGAGGGCTGGCCTGGAAGAGGGGCAACCGGGACAGAATCCGGCGCCCCGACCGGGACTAGAACCCGGTGTGCCGGCACCGCAAGGCGGAGGATTAGCCTGTTGAGCCACGGCACCGGCCACTGCTCCACTTTCAATCCAGCTCCCTGCTCACGTGCCCTGGAAAGCAGTGGAAGATGGCCCAAGAATCTGTGCCCTCCACCACCCAGATGGGAGACCGAAATATAGCTCCAGCTGTTGCAGCCATTTGGGGAATGAACCAGAGGATGAAGACCTCCCTCTCTCCCTCTCTCTCTTTTTCTCTCTGAAACTCTTGCTTCTCAAATAAATAAATCTTTAAAAAAAAAAAAAAAAAGCATAAAGGTGGGCACCGTGGTGCAGCAGCTGAAGCCAGCTCTTGGGACTCCTGCATTCTATAGAGTGCCTGGTTCAAGTCTTGGCTACGCCACTTTTGATCCAGCTTCCTGCCTATGTGTGAGGGAGACAGCAGGTGACAGCTCAGCACAGTAGAGCTGGAGCGCCCGACCTGGCCCAGCCCCGTCATTACGAGAATCTAGGAAGAGACCCAACAGATGGAAGCTCTCTCTCATCAGTCGCTCTGCCTTTCAAACAAACAAATCTTTAAAAAGAGCAAAGATCAAGTCTTGCAGTCATCTGAAAGAGGGCACCCCAGGCTGGAAATGGCTGGGAGACATCGAGCATGGAAAGCCAGCAAGGAGAGGGGAAGCATCAAGTGCGAAAGACCTATCTCTAAGGGCTTCCACAACCAGGCAGGAATCAGGATGGCGCCCCAGCACTAGGGGCCAAGCTGAGACCTGAGAGAGAACTAATAGGAAGAGCAAGCCCAGCCCACATACACTTCACATGGGGGGGGGGGGGGTAACAACTGACCAGGCAAAGGCCCAGGTGAAACATGGCAGACACAGATGGATGAACAGATGTGGCAAGGCCAAAATAAACAGGTGAGAGCCAGAAAATCCAGAGAGAGAATGGTCTTGAACCCCAAACGGCAAGGAGACACTTGAAAGCCGGGGACTCAGGACCACCCCAGCATTTCAGAAAGACCAGGCAAGGTGTACACAGCTGACAGAAGACAGTGGGACTAGTCAGAGGCGTGATCCTAATCCGACTGCCTGCACACAAAAGCAGCAAACACACACATGAGGGGCCAGTGCTGTAGCGCACTGGGTCAAGCCGGGACCTGCAATGCCAGCATGACATATGGGCATGGTTCAAATCCCAGCTGTTCCACTTCCGACGCAGCTCCCTAGAAACACAGCTGAAGATGGCCCAAATGTTTGGGCCCCTGCCACCCACATGGCTCCTGGCTTCAGCGTGGCCCAGCCCCAGCTGTTGAGGCCATCTGGGAGGTGAACCAGCAGATTTCTCTCTCTCTCCCTACCACTCTGCAACTCTGCCTTTTGAATAAATAAATCTTAAAAAAAAAAATAAAGTGCATGTGAAAGTAATCGACACACAAAAACATCATTAATATACATAAACCCTCTAACAGTATAACAAATTTTTTTAAATTTATTTGACAGACAGAGTTAGACAGTGAGAGAGACAGAGAGAAAGGTCTTCCTTCCATTGGTTCACCCTCCAAATGGCTGCCACGGCTGGAGCTATGCCAGTCCGAAGCCAGGAACCAGGTACTTCCTGGTTCCTGGTCTCCCATGCAGGTGCAGGGGCCCAAGCACTTGGGCCATCCTCCACTGCCTTCCCAGGCCACAGAAGAGAGCTAGACTGGAAGAGGAACAACCAGGACTAGAACCCAGCGCCCATATGGGATGCCGGCACCGCAGGTGGAGAATTAACCAAGTGAGCCGCAGCACCGGCCAAACCGTATAACAAATTTTTTTTTTTTTTTTTTGACAGGCAGAGTGGACAGTGAGAGAGACAGAGAGAAAGGTCTTCCTTTTTGCCATTGGTTCACCCTCCAATGGCTGCCGCGGATGGCGCGCTGCGGCCGGCGCGCCGCGCTCATCCGATGGCAGGAGCCAGGTGCCAGGTGCTTTTCCTGGTCTCCCATGGGGTGCAGGGCCCAAGCACTTGGGCCATCCTCCACTGCACTCCTGGGCCACAGCAGAGGGCTGGCCTGGAAGAGGGGCAACCAGGACAGAATCCGGCGCCCCGACCGGGACTAGAACCCGGTGTGCCGGCGCCGCAAGGCGGAGGATTAGCCTGTTGAGCCACGGCGCCGGCCAACAAATTTTTTTAATTAATTTATTTATAAGTCAGAGTTACACAGAGAGAGAAGGAGAAGCAGAGAGAGAGGTCGGTTTTCCATCCGCTGGTTCACTCCCCAATTGTCGGCAACAGCCAGAGCTGGGCTGATCCTAAGCCAGGAGCTTATTCCGGGTCTTCTCACGTGAGTGCAGGGCCCAAGGACTTGGGCCATCTTCTACTGCTCTCCCAGGCCATAGCAGAAAGCTTGATCGGAAGTGGAGCAGCCGGGACTCAAAGTGGCACCCATATGGGATGCTGGCAGTGCAGGCAGCAGCTTTACCCGCTACGCCACAGCGCCGGCCCCAAGTATAACAAATTCAATTCATATTATTAGCTCTTACAATGGCAACCCTGTCAACTTAGAAGTTGAGGTTCTGGGGCAAGTGTCATGGTACAGCAGGTTATGCCACTGCTTGGGCACCAACATCCCTTATCAGAGGTTCTGGTTCAAATCCCAGCTGTTCCACACTTCGGATCCAGCTTCCTGCTAGTGCACCTGAGGATGCACCAGATGATGGCCCAGGTGTTTGGGTTTCTGCCACCCACAGGGAAGACCCAGATGGGGCCCCACCCTATTACAGGCATGTTGGGGGTGAACCAGTCTCTTTGTGTCAGTTTCAAATAAACAAATCTTCAAAAACAACTGAGGTTCTGACTCCTTCTAGACAGAAAAATCACTGTCTCCATATCCACTAGGATTGTCTCACTCTTGGAGTTCTTTATTTTTAGACAGGGAGACAGAGACAGATCTTGCATCCAGTGGTTCACTCCCCAAACGCGCAGAACAGCCAGGACTTGACCAGGTTGAAGCCAGGAGCCCAGAACTCTGTCCAGGTCTCCCACGTGAATGGCATGGACCCAAATACTTGAGCCATCACCTCCCGCCTCCCAAAGCACATATAGTCAAAGCAGGAATCGCAGCCGGGACGAAAATCCAGGCACTGCAATATGGGACGTAGGCATCCCAAGCAGTGTCTAATCACGGTGCCAAACACCCTCCCTTCTACTGGGGTGTTTGGGCCCAACCAACACTGTGCAATTTCTATTTCTATCCTTGTACACTCTGGAAATCACTAAGTACAGAAATTAAGACGTTTTTAAAAGCTCCTCAGCTGCCATTTGTTTTTAGGAAGGCAGATTCAAAACCAAACTAATTAGAGGTTAATTTCTGTTTTATTTGAAAGGCAGAGATACAAAGGGAAGAGAGCTCTTCCATATGCTGGTTTACTTCTCAAATAGCTGCAACAGCAGGAGCGGGGCCAGGCTGAAGTCAGGAGCCCAGAACTCCAGCTGGCAGAGACACACCTGCTGCAGTCGTCACCATCTGGTGCCTCTCACGGTGCCCATTAGCAGGAAACGAGAAGTGGAGCCGTCAGCGGGAGGATGCTGTGGCGTAGTGGGCTAAGCTTCCACCTGCAGTGCCAGCGTCCCACATGGGCATCAGTTCCAGTCCCAGCTGCTCCACTTCCAATCCAGCTCTCTGCTGTGGCCTGGGAAAGCAGAAGACGGCCCAGGTCCTTGGGCCCCTGCACCCACGTGGGAGACCCAGAAGCTCCTGGCTCCTGGTTTCAGACTGGCACAGCCCTGGCCGTTGCAGCCATTTGGGGACTGAACCAGCAGATGGAAGACCTCTCTCTCCCTCTCCCTCTCTCTGTCTGTAACTCTGTCAAATAAGTAAAATTTTTAAAAAATAAAAGGGGAGGGGGTAGCGCTGTGGCATAGCAGATAAAGCCACTGCCTGCAGTGCCGGTGTCCCATATGGGCACCAGTTCGAGACCCAGCTACTCCACTTTCAATCCAGCTCTCTGCTATGGCCTGGGAAAGCAGTAGAAGATGGTGTAAGTCCTTGGGCTCCTGCACCCATGTGGGAAACCTGGAATAAGTTCCTGGCTTTCAGCTTCGGATCAGTCCAGCTCAGGCTACTGCAGCCATTTGGGAAATGAACCAGCAGATGGAAGCTAGCTCACTCTCTCTCTGCCTCTCTGAAACTCCATCTTTCAAATAAATTTTTAAAAAATGTTCAAATAAAAAAATAAAAGTGAAGTAGTCAGGACTCAGATCCAGGCACTCGGATAAGGAGTGCAGGTATCCCAAACAAGGCCCCTGTCCCAAGCATCACTTCCTAATTTTTTTTACCTAGCAATCAAATTTCACCAAATCGATTAACTCCTGCAAAAGCTATGGAGCAGCTAATGCTGTGGCATAGCGGGTAAGGCCACCATCTGCAGTGTCAGCATCCCATATGGGCACCGGTTCTAGTCCTGGCTGCTCCATTTGCAATCCTGCTCTCTGCTATGACCTGGAAAAGTAGTAGAAGATGGTCCAAGTGCTTGGGCCCCTGAACCTGCGTGGGAGACCTGAAAGAAGCTCCCGGCTCCTGGCTTCCAATCAGCCCAGCTCCAGCCATTGCGGCCATCTGCGGAGTGAACCAGCGGGTGAAAAACCTCTTTCTTTCTCTTTCTCTCTCTCTCTCTGCAACTCTTGCCTTTCAAAGTTTAAAAAAAAGGGGGAGGGCTATGGATAAGTACAAAATGCTGAAGAGTCTCTGGGTAGCCAAAATGTCTTTTTACTCCCAAAGAGTTTTTTTTATAAACAATCATTCTTTAAAAAGAAATAAACAAATCATTAAAAAGAATTTTAAATATGAGCCTAATCCTCTAGGGCTTCCAAGGCACTTTTTTTTTTTTTTTTTTTTTTTTGAGCGTTACAGGCAGAGGAGGAGACAGAGAGAGAGGTCTTCCACCCACTGGTTCACTCCCCAGATGGCTGCAAGAGCTGGAGCTGGGCTGATCCAAAGCAAGGAACCAGGAGCTTACGTTTAGGGGCCCAAGGACTTTGGCCAACTTTTACTGCTTTCCCAGGCCATAAGCAGAGAGCTGGATCAGAAGTGGAGCAGCCAGGACTCCAACTGGTGCACACACAGAATGTCAGCATCACAGACAGAGGCTTAGCCTACTATGCCAAAGCGCCAGCCTCCCAAATCACCTCTTGGCGCCTATATTTTGTACACTTCATGTTCTCTTCACCTTGCCCAGTAGAGAAATCAGCTATGACATACAGCAGAAACACTGCTGCATCCTGGTGATGGGTACAGGCCTGCTCCGTGCATCTGCTGTACTACAGTGCTTGCAGTGTTTCATAGCTGTCATTCAATATGAGTTCATGATGACGAGCAAAAAAAAACCAAAAAACAAAAAAAAAAACATCCTGTCTGGCACAGTGACCTTAATCCCACCCCTTCCTCTCCATATTCAGTTTCTTCCCCAGAGGTTCTTTCCTACTCCAACATCACTTACAAAAGAAAAGGAGGCAAACAGGTCAGACACCAGCATTAAAACTGGTTCTTTACCCTATGCCATCCAACCATTTATTCACAACTTTCTGGGTGCCTGCCATGAAGAGGCACCAATAAAGGAGCAGACAGCAACAGTCCTACCTCCAAGAACTCATCACCAGGAGACAAAGTTCACACGTGGCCGCTAAAAGGCCATGTACGGTACACAGAAAGGAAGGACAGGCAGCAGTCTACATCCCAACAACCGGTACAAAGGCATGAAGTCAAGACAGGATGGCACGTGTGTGGGACTGAGACTCACGAACACCGCAGTCAAGGGCAGGCACTGTGGTGCAGCACTTTAAGCCACTGCTTGGGATGCCACATCCCATATCAGAGCGCCAGTTCCAATCCTGGTTACTCTGTTTCCAATCCAGCTTCCTGCTATTACCTGGGACAGAAGATGATGGCCCACATACATGGGTCCCTACCCCATGTGAGAGACCTGGATGGAGTCTGGGCTCCTGGCTTTGGCCTAGCCCAGCCTTGGCTATTGCAGGCGTTTGGAGAATGAACCAGTAGATGAAAGGTTGGTCGGTCAGTTTCTCTCTCTCTCTCTCTCTCTCTCTCTCATAAATAAATTAAAAAAAAAAAAAAGTGATGGGGGCCAGCAGGTAAAGCCACCGCCTGCAGTGCCGGCATCCCATATGGGCACTGGTTCAAGCCCTGGCTGCTCCACTTCCGATCCAGCTCTCTGCTATGGCCTGGGAAAGCAGTAGAGGATGGCCCAAGTCCTTTGGCCCCTGCACCCACATGGGAGACCCAGAAGAAGCTCCTGGCTCCTAGCTTCAGATCCTGCAGCTCGAGCCACTGCAGCCATCTGGGGAGTGAACAAGCAGACAGAAAACCTCTGTCTCTCTCTGCCTCTCCTTCTCTAGGTGTAACTCTGACTTTCAAACAAACAAAACAATTGAGAAGGAACTGAGAAAAACATGAATACTGCAGTGAGGCAAGAGAAAGTGTGGCTCAAGATGCTTAACCAAAGTTGTGTATGTTCTAGGACAGACATAAGCAAGCAGTTCCACAGACTCACACCCACCTCTACACATAGGACAAAGCCGAAGTCTCAGTTCCCACTGACAAAATGTTTACTTGGGTTATCTGCCTGGACCAAAAAGCACAGAGAAAAATAAGCTTGGATTACTAACATCGGCATCACTTTAGCATATTCTTTAATAAATGCTATTACTTGGCAAAGAAAAAAAAATTTTTTTGACAGGCAGAGTGGACAGTGACAGAGAGAGAGAGACAGAGAGAAAGGTCTTCCTTTTCCATTGGTTCACTCACAATGGCCGCTGCAGCCGGCACACCACACTGATCCGAAGCCAGGAGCCAGGTGCCTCTCCTGGTCTCCCTTGCAGGTGCAGGGCCCAAGGACTTGGGCCATCCTCCACTGCACTCCCAGGCTACAGCAGAGAGCTGGACTGGAAGAGGAGCAACCAGGACAGAATCCGGCGCCCCAACCGGGACTAGAACCCAGGGTGCCAGTGCCGCAGGCGGAGGATTAGCCTAGTGAGCCACGGCACCGGCCCGGCAATGAAAATCTTACAACCTATACAACACACGTGTGATCAGTGTTTTCTACCCTCTTACTGGCACTTCTTACTAGGTTCTAATTCCACCTGCTTTTACATATTTGACACTGATTCATCAAACAGTAAAAAAGGAAGCAACTAATTAGTTTGCATTGAGAACATCTGAACACAGCGGGGGGGCTGGCCCACCCTCCTAACTAACCCTCGGGGTCTCTATTCCTGACTCCTTCAATTCTGACGTACTTCATTTGTTTCCTCACATTTCAACAGGTCCTAGCTTAACAATCCTACACAGAGGCGGGCGTTGGTTAAGATGCTGCTTGGGACTTCTGCATTCCATAAAGGAGGGCTGGGGGTTGAGTCCCAGCTCTGCTTCCAGATTCCAGCTTCCTGCTAAAGTGTACCCTGGGAGGCAACCGATTATGGCTCAAGTACTTATGCCCGGGTCATACTTGCAGGAGGTCTAGACTGAGATCCAGGCTCCAGGTTAGGGCCTGGTCCAGCCCTGGCTGTTGTGGGAATCCGGGAAGTGAATCAGCTGATGCAAAATCAATCTCTCTCTCTCTCTCTCTCTCTCTCTCTCTCTCTGCCTTTCATAAAATAATAAATTGGTTGAATGAATATAAATATAATAGACTTGTAGCATGTTTATCTTGTCTCGCTCCATTTCCACAAATTTCATGTTTAAAAGTTACATATGAATATATCACATGAGTGCATGTATAAGAACAAATTGTCCATCATTCTTCAGAATTCATGAAGTTAATTACTGACACTTTTTTTTTGACAGGCAGAGTTAGACAGTGAGAGAGAGAGAGAGAGAGAGAGAAAGGCCTTCCTTCTGTTGGTTCTCCCCCTAAATGGCCGCCACACCAGCGCGCTGCACAGATCCAAAGCCAGGAGCCAGGTGCTTCTCCTGGTCTCCCATGCGGGTGCAGGGCCCAAGCACTTGGGCCATCCTCCACTGCACTCCCTGGCCACAGCAGAGAGCTGGCCTGGCAGAGGGGTGACCGGGACAGAACCGGCGCCCCGACCGGGACTAGAACCCTGTGTGCTGGCACCGCAGGTGGAGGATTAGCCAAGTGAGCCGCGGCGCCAGCCATCTGACACTCTTAAAAAGGAATGTTTCGGCCGGTGCCGTGGCTCAACAGGCTAATCCTCCGGGTTCTAGTCCCAGTCGGGGCGCCGGATTCTGTCCCGGTTGCCCCTCTTCCAGGCCAGCTCTCTGCTGTGGCCCGGGAGTGCAGAGGAGGATGGCCCAAGTGCTTGGGCCCTGCACCCCATGGGAGACCAGGAAAAGCACCTGGCACCTGGCTCCTGCCATCGGATGAGCGCGGTGCACCAGCCGCAGCGCGCCGGCCGCGGCAGCCATTGGAGGGTGAACCAACGGCAAAGGAAGACCTTTCTCTCTGTCTCTCTCTCTCACTGTCCACTCTGCCTGTCAAAAAAAAAAAATTTAAAAAAAAAGGAATGTTTCCCACTGGACTCAGGGGTCAGCCTACTCGGTGGCAACGCGGCAGGGAGGGCAGGATTGCCCTACTGAACAGATGAAAGCTCTTCACAGAAGTCTGACAAGCTCAAAGCTGTGCAGCTCGTCCTCACCACCAACCATCAACTCCAAACTGAAGGGCGCTGGCCCCTGAGAGCATGGAAGGAAAGAAAAGGAAGTGACTCAAAGCAATGGTGAGGCACAGCCCTCCGCACTTCAGTCAGCAGTTGTGGTGACGTGAACTCCCATGTGCATGAAGAACAGGACCCGTTTTCTCCACACTGTTTTAACTTGTGCTTTCTAAATACTGCTCCTCATCACCTTTAAATACATAGCCAGGACATTTCAAACATTTGGGAAAACACAGAGTCTCAACTTTATGAATGGGATGGCTCCTAGCTTATTTTCTCTATCAGTGGCCTGATGTAAAACATGTACCAACTCTGTAAAGCGGGATGTAAGGAACTGCTGGGTGATCGCGCTGGGGGACTCACTTCGAAGTCCAGGTCCCGAAAGCCTCAGAACGTGCTGGCAGTACTCAAGAACTCCTAAGCTGGCCCTGAACTCGCTCTGGGCCACACCGGCGCTTGCTTACAGGGCCTGCGCGCGCGCGCACACACGCGCATACACACACACGGGCACACACACACGCGCACACACGCGCGCACACACACACGCACACACACACGCGCACACACACACGCATACACACACACACGCGCACACACACACGCGCGCACACACACGCGCACACACACACGCGCACACACACACGCGCACACACGCGCACACACACACGCACACACACACCCCAGTTGCCCACGCAAGAGCATCAGTTTCGATGCTGCTTTCAACCCTAACGCGCAGCACCCGGTCCTCGGCGCCGCAGAGGGGAAGGCCCTCGGCCTCAAGGGTCCCGCACAGCACGCCCGCCCATTTTCTTTCACCGAAACTCAAGACCAGCGTGGGGTTTTTTTTAATACTGAGATTTAAAACCACGTTCCTGCGAGCCGGGCAAAGCCAGCGGCCCGGTCGCCAATGACCGGCTTCGAGGACCACCGGTCCGCATCCCGGGGGGCGAGGGCGCGGCGCGCGCCGACAGCCCCCGGGCGCGGTCCCCACCCCTGGCCCACCCGCGCCTCCACCTGCCAAGGCCCCGGCCGCTGCCCAGCCACCGGGGGCGCGCCCGCGCTGACCAACGGCCCGGCCGCCGCGAGTGTCAATGCAGGACACCTCCTGCAGACAAAAAGCGCGCCCCTCCGCCCGGCCCCGGCCCGGCCGAGGGTCCCGACCCGCCCCTCCCCCCGCGCTCGCCCGGGCCGGCGTCCGAGCCGCACAAAGGCCGCCCCGGCCCGCTCGGCGCCGCGGGAACAAAGGCGGCCGCCCCGCCGGCCACGGCACAGGTGCAGCCGCGGCCCGCCGGGCCCAACATGGCCGCGCCCGCCCCGTTAGCCGCGGCCGCCGCCGGCCCCTCCCCCGCCCGGCCGCCGGCTCCGCCGGGCGCGCCGCGGCCCCGCAAGCGGCCCGGCCCTCGGGCCCTCGGACCCCCGCGGCCCGCCCGCCCGCCGCGGGCCTCCCGCCGGCCCCTCAGGCCTCCGCGGGCCTCCCCGGACGCCCGCCGCCCTCAGGCCCCTCGGGCCCGGCCTCCCACCCTCCCGGCTCTCGGCCCCGCGGCGGGGCCGGCGGCCCCACTGACCTGAGGCGCGTCGCATCCTCCGGGGCGCGGCTCCGGCGCGGGGGCTGAGGAGGGGCCGGGCCGCGGGCAGGCGGGCCGCGGGCGGGGAGGGGGCGGCGGCGGCGGCGGGCGCAGCGCGGCCAGGCCGAGGCTCTCCGCGCGCGGCGCCGACCCCGCCCCCGCGCCTCCCGCCCGCCGCCGCCGCCGCCGGGGCCGCCGCCGCCTCCAGAAGCCGCGGGAAAAGTGCGCGCCGCTGATTGGCTGCCGCGCTCGCGAGGCCCGCGGACCGGGCTTTTCAAATCCGCGCCGGGGCCGCGCGCGGGCGGGAGCGGGCGGGCCGCGCGGGGCGGGGGCGGGCGGCGGCCGCGCGGCAGGGGCGACGGGGGCCGGCGGCGGGCCGGGCGGGGGGCCGGGCGGCGGACCCGCGAGCCGCTCGTGGAGGACCCGGGCGCGCGCCCCGCTCCCGCTACTCGCCGGGCGCGCGCCACTCGGCGGGGGCTCCGAACCCCGCGCGGGGGCGCCGAGCGCAGTGACGTCACGGCCGCCTGCCCAATCGCCTCCGCGAGCCGGCGCCGCGGAGCGTGGGCGCGCGGCCGCGGGCGCTGACGTCGGGCGCGCGGGGGCCGGCGCCGAGGCGCCCTGCTCGGGGGCCGCGCTCAGGGTGGTGTCCGGGCTCCCTGCGGCGCGGCCTGGGCTGGGCAGGCGCCGGCCGAGTGTCCGGCCGGGAAGGTTGGGCACGCGCGGCCAGCGGGCGCCGCGAAGCCGCCGTAGAGGCCCACGCGCGACGACGGACAGGCCGCCGGGAAGCGGGCCCGCGAGGCTGGACAGCAGAGGCGGCAGGGTTCCGCGCAGGCCGAGCCCCGGAGCTGCGCTCGGCAGAGGACCCGGGGCCGCAGGCATGGCGATGGGGGCAGGGTTGGGGAGTGGACACCGGCCGGCGAGGCGGCCAGGCTGATCGCCGTCGGCGACGGGCCGCTGCAGGTGACCTGGGCCTGGCTTCAGCGCGGAGGTGGCTGCGAGTGCAGGAAGTGAGAAGTGCCAAAAACGCGCGAGGCGCATGGGCCCACGTGAGAACCGGACGTCTGGCCCCCGCCCTCCACGGAGGCCGGAGCGGGCACCGAGTCCTCCCCGCCGCGGCAAGTGGCAGCATGGCCTGGGGCGCTCGGGGCTCGCAGCGGGCTGTCCAGTGGACGGCCCCACGTGCTAGGCCTTGGACGGCCGGGACAGAGTGCGCTGCACTTGGCTGTTCAAATCTGAGACTTGGCACAGCCACCCAGCCATGCCCTGGTATGGAGACCAGGTGCTGCGGCCCAGGGCCCGTCCAAACCCATGCTCCCGAACACCGAGGGGCCTCCCCCAGACCCTTAGGGAGTGCTCGGGGTTCAGTTCTCCACCTGGACCAAACCGGATGAGAACAGGGCTCCTAAGAGCACGCGCGGTCCATGAGAACCCAGCAGGATGGGAGGAGGCAGCGCTGAGGGCAGGAGGACAGAGCGAAGCTGCCCCTGCCGTCCAGGAGGGCCCACAGCACGCGTGGGACCCCTAGTGCCTATGCCTCATTCCAGACACCACCCCCTGAGGCCCTGCGGTGCCCGGGCGAGGGTCAGGCTGTGGCAAGCTGCCAGCACCCACCCCGGGCCCCAGGAGTTCCCGGGAGGCGTCAGCTGAGCAGCGGCTGTGGGAAAGAGAATAGATACCTCTCCCACAGCTGGGGCACAAGCCAGTCCCCCGGCCGCCCCCCCCCCCCCTTCTTGAGAGAAACTCATGGAGAATCATCCATGTCATGCTCATCACTTCCCAAATGCCTGCAACAGTCAGACCTGGGCCAGGCCAAAACCAAGAGCCAGGAATTCGGTCCAGGCCTCCCATGAGAGCACAAGGACCCAACTATGAGCCATGGCCGCTGCCTCCCAGGGTGTGCATCCGCAGGAAACAGAAGGGGAGGTGGGACTCGAACCCAGGCACTCGGTGTCCCCAGGCAGCGGCTTGAGCCACTGTGGCTCAACCATGGCCGCAACCCTGATCCGGATGCCCGGCCCGGCACTCCACGAATACCGCCAGCTCATTCAACTTCACAATTCTGAAATCACGGTTACCTTTCACCCCGAAACACCTGCATGTGGAGCAGTGCAGCCCACATGTAAGCGTAGACAGAGCACGCAAGTGTGCATTCAGATTTTCTTGAATCAATTATTTGAAGCTGGCTGGCCTTTTCCTGCAGAATGGCCGCCCCACCCCCCAGCTCAGCTGGGCTGTCTCAGGGCCAGTGGCCAGTGAGTCCGGAACTCGCCCACCCTCACTCCCAGCCCTGAAGCTGGTGCTGCAGGAAGGTTCCTGGCAGGTGTGCAGGCGCTGGCGCACGGGGGCCCAGGTGGTCTGTAGCCCCCAGGGTCCCTGTGGGTGCACAGCTTCGCAGTGCTGAAGCCCGGGCAGCCTCCCCAGCACTGCAGACAGGCCCAGGCATCTGCAGGCGGAACCTCGTCCAGGTCCCTCGGGGGCTCTTGGGCTTTTCTGAAGGGAAACCCCATCTCCTAGCTGCTTGTGACGGGTCCCCGCCTCCGCACACCCACAGGACCCATCCACCGTCCAGCGCCTCGCCCGACCTCCCTGCAAGAGCTGCTGCCGAGGGAGCCCCCAAGCCCCAGCTTGGCCTCCCATCCCCCACCAGGGCTGGGGTCCCTGAGGGGCCAGGCCCATTGCTGTTTCCATGGGGATATGTGCACTCTGACCCTGGGCTTTCTCCATGGCAGGCCAGATAAAGAGGGCTCCCAACTGGAAACCCGCAGTCTCCTCCTCCTGTGCCCCAGGTGGCCCCTGCCTCCGGGGAGGGGAGGGGAGGGGAGGCCCGGGGCCAGAGCTTCAGCCAGGGCAGAGGGGCCTCCCGCCCCCAGGTCTTGCTAACAGCACTGACCCCTCTGTTCTCCAGACTGGAAACCTGTTTTCCCAAGGCCTGGCCCGGCCCCAGCTCTCACCCAAGCTGAAAACCACGTTGGTGCTCGGCACCACAGTCGCCTGCAGACATCTCTGTGCGGCCCCCGGGGCCGTGGGAGCCAGCCTCTACAGTGGAGTGGGAGAGGTGGACCCGGGGCTGACGCCCAGCTAGCTGAGAAGTCCCTCAGCCACCCAAGCTAAAGACCACCGGGCATTGCCCACAATGGCCAGGAGCCAGAGAGAGGCAGGGGCCTGGTGGTCACCGGCGACACAGCCTTTTCCTCAGGCGTCTTGGCCTGTTTCTGCGGTCCTCTGGGGGTAGGGTCCACCCCACTGACCTGATTTAACCTGATTACCTCTGCCAAAACCCTATTTCCGAATAAGGTCGCAGTCACAGATACCAACCAAGGTAGGGTTGCAGGGCCTGGAGCTTCAGCCGGCCAAGGTACCGGTGTGGGCGCCCGCCCGCCTCGCCCTGGAGGGTCGGCGGGGCGCTCAGCCAATGGGGGAGCTGGGCCGAGGGCCCGGGGCTGGGGGGGGCCAAGCCAGCTCCCATGTTCTGGTCGAGGGTTGAGAGGCAGCAGGAACCCTAGCACAGCCGCCCCACCTCCAGGCCTCGCGGGTTAGGGACCTCAGGGCTCGTGGAGCCCCGCCCCACTCCAGCAGGCCTGCAGCTGCAGCCCCGCCCGAGTCTCCCGGCCGGCACCCCAGGCCCCTGGGCCCTGCCGGGCTGTTTGATCTTTTTGCTTCTCTGGGTCCCTCCAAAGGAAGGAAGCAATGGCGCCATTCCCTGTGGACTCGTGTCCCCCAGGGTGGAGTGAGGCAGGGCCCGCACCAGTGCTGCCCGCTTCCTGGGGCTTTGGCTGCAGAAACACTGTTCTGTGCTAAAATAGTTCGTTTTCAGGCTGGCGCTGTGGCATAGTAGGGTAAGCCCCTGCCTGTGGCACCAGAATCCCAATATGGACGCTGGTTCAAGTCCCGGCTGCTACTCTTTGGATCCAGCTCCCTGCTAATGGGCAGCAGATGGCCCAGACGCTTGGCGCTTGGGCCGCTGAACCCACGTGGAAGACCCGGGAGAGCCCCCTAGCTCCTAGCTTCGGATGAGCCGGTTGCTGCCATTTGGGGAGCGAACCAGGGGGCAGAAGACCTCTCTGTGTGTCTTGCCTTTCTCTCTCTGTATCTCTGACTCTCAAATAAATAAGTAAATAAATCTCAAAAAAAAAAAAAAAAAGTAGTGCAGGCGCCGCGGCTTACTAGGCTAATCCTCCGCCTGCGGTGCCAGCACACAGGGTTCTAGTCCTGGTCGGGGCGTTGGTTCTGTCCCAGTTGCTCCTCTTCCAGGCCAGCTCTCTGCTGTGGCCCAAGTGCTTGGGCCCTGCACCCCATGGGAGTCCAGGAGAAGCACCTGGCTCCTGGCTTCGGATCAGTGTGGTGCACCGGCTGCAGCGCGCCGACCGCGGCAGCCATTGGAGGGTGAACCAACGGCAAAGGAAGACCTTTCTCTCTGTCTCTCTGTCTCTCTCACTGTCCACTCTGCCTGTCAAAAAAAAAAAAAAAAAAAGTTCTTTTTCCTCATGACAAAAAGAGCAGGAGAGCAAGATTAAAGTTCTTCCTGCTTGCTGTACCCGCAGGGATGGCTTTGGGGAGCGCTTTGCCACTTCTGTACTGGACTGATGACCGTCTTGGGCAGCCTGGTTGGAGCCCTGACCAGGGACTGCAAGAGCTGGCGCCGTTGGGGAAGTGTTGTGGGGCACAGATTAACCAAACGTTGGGCCCCTGCACCCCCATATCGGGGTATCTGCCTCAAATCCTGGCTCTTCCACTTGCAATCCAGCTTCCTGCTGGAGCTCCTGAGAAGCACCATTTAGGTCCCTGCCGCCCACGCGGGAGACCCCGGTGGAGTTCCTGGCTCCTGATTTCGCCTTTGCCCAAACCCAGCTGGTTCAGCCATGTGGGGAGTGAACGAGTGGATGGAAGGTCTCTCCCACTGTGTCACTGCCTTTCAAATAAGTAAATAAATCTGCAAAAATAAGAAAACTATTTTTATTGGAATAATTTTTTTTTTTTTTACAGGCAGAGTGGACAGTGAGAGAGAGAGACAGAGAGAAAGGTCTTCCTTTTGCCGTTGGTTCACCCTCCAATGGCCGCCGCGGACGGCGCGCTGCGGCTGGCCGGCGCCCCGACCGGGACTAGAACCCGGTGTGCCGGCGCCGCAAGGCGGAGGATTAGCCTGTTGAGCCATGGCGCCGGCCTATTGGAATAATTTTAGACTCACTTAAAAGTTGCAAAGATGGGGCCAGTGCTGTGGCATATCGGGTAAAGCCTCCACCTGCGATGCTGGCATCCCATGTGGATGCTGGTTCGAGTCCCAGCTGCTTCACTTTCAACCCAGCTCCCTGCTAATGTGCCTGGGAAAGCAGTGGAAGATGGCTCAATCCCTAGGCCCCCGCACCCAAGTGGGAGACCCAGAAGAGGCTCCTGGCTTCATCCTGGCCCAGCCCAGGTCTTTGCAGCCATTTTGGGATTGAACCAGCAGCTGGTAGATATCTCTCTATTTTCTCTCTCTCTCTCTCTCTCTCTCTCTCTCTCTCCTTCTCTCTCTCTATAACTCTACTTTCCAATAAATAAATATATTTTTAAAAAGTTGCCAAAATGCTCAAGTTCCCCTGATATCGTCCGATAGTAACACTTCACATTTCCAGAAAACCAAGGACGGTCTGGGACAGGTGACTGAATGCCAGGCCAAGTCACAGATCACCTGCTTTCCCACAGAGGTGGGAGGAACAAAAAGGGAAAGCGGGCGGAGACCTTGGCTACAACAGAAGCCTGACCCAGACCAGCCACGGGCAAGGCAGGGGAGCTGAGGAGCAGAAAGCCCCGACTGCGAGCCCCAGAGAGGCAGAGAGGGTGAAGCGGTCGGCACTGCTGGGAGACAGTGTGCAGCCTGGGCACCAGCCGCCGTGTGTCTGCTGGACTCAGGGGCAGAGCCCCAGCCAGACTCCACAGGGAGGGCACCAAAGGAGGGTGAGGGGCGGGAGTGTCCCACTGTCCTGCCCAGGTCAGTGTGAGACCCCCCTGGATTTACCACGGAGCAGTCGCCATGGGAGTGTGGGCCCAGCCACTGGGGGGCCCAGCCACTGGGGCGAGCTTCCTCCCAGCTCTGGACATTCCCGGCGTGTGGCCCGAATCCCAGGATCCATGACCTGAGGACCCTGACGGCGTCCTGGGGTAAAACATTCTTCTTCTTCTTCTTTTCTTTTTTAAGAGAGCTTTTATTTAATAAATATAAGTTTCATAGGTACAGCTTCAGGAATATAGCAGTTCTTCCCCCAAAACCGGCCCTCCCACCCCCACTTCCTCTCCATCCCATTCTTCATTAAGATTCATTTTTAATTATCTTTAGATACAGAAGGCCACTATACTAAGTAAAGATTTCAACAGTTTACACCCACACAGACACACAAAGTATAAAGTACTGTTTGAGTACTAGCTTTACCGTTAATTCCCATAGGACAACACATTAAGGACAGAGGTCCTACATGGGGAGCAAGTGCACAGTGACTCCTGTTGTTGATTTAACAATTGGCACTCTTATTTATGACATCAGTGATCTCCCGAGGCTCTTGTCATGAGCTGCCAAGGCTATGGAAGCCTCTTGAGTTCACAGACTCCACCAATATTTAGACAAGGCCATAGTCAAAGTGGAAGTTCTCTCCTCCCTTCAGAGAAAGGTACCTCCTTCCTTGATGGCCCCTTCTTTCCACTGGGGTCTCACTCACAGAGATCGTTCATGTAGGTCATTTTTTGCCACAGTGTCTTAGTTTTCCATGCCTGAAATGCTCTCATGGGCTTTTCAGCCAGAACAGGATGCCTTAAGGGCTGATTCTGAGGCCAGAGTGCTATTTATGGCGGTAAAACACAGCCTGTCCTGACCGCCTGCTGCTCTACCCCAGACTGTCCATGGCTCAGATGACAGTGGACACTGACTGCCCATGGCCCACACGACGGCGGACACTGACTGCCCATGGCCCAGACGATGGTGAGCACTGACTGCCCCAGACTGCCCATGGCTCAAACGACAGCGAGCACTGACTATTGCAAGCAAGCTCTTGGTCAAGGAGAGGCTAAAATACCTGTGCTTTTGCAAGTTTTATAAGAAGGACATAATGCCCTGTGAATGCCCTGCTTTGCAAGAGTCTAAGGATGGGGGCGAGGCCTTGAAGCTGAAGCCTCATTGGCTCCCTGGTTACCGTGCCTTTCTGGCCAGGACCGATGGTGGGTGGGGTCTTTGCACAGGGAACACTCGTCAATGGAGAGAAAGGGGGAGACAGGAGACAAAGTCTAGAAACCGACCCACAGCTTAGGGAACTCTGATCAGCTACAGACGTGAGCAGACTGCTGAGAAATGAGAGCCCGCTCAATAAAGAAACCCAAGGAACGATGTGAGGTGGGCATCTACTTCCCCATACATGCACAAATGCCTGGGCGGTGCTCCATGGATCAAGGTCTGAAGGATTAACAGAGGGGCCGGTGCTGGGGCACAGCGGGTTAACGCCCTGGACTCAAGTGCAGGCATCTCATATGGGTGCCAGTTCTAGTCCCAGCTCTTCTACCTCCAATCCAGCTCTCTGCTGTGGCCTGGGAAAGCAGAAGATGGCCCAAGTGCTTGGGGCCCTGCACCCGGGTGGGAGACCCGGAGGAAGCTCCTGGCTCCTGGCTTTGGATTGGCACAGCTCCGGCCGTTGCGGCCAATTGGGGAGTGAACCAGCTGATGGAAGACCTCTCTCTCTGCCTCTCCTCTCTCTATGTAACTCTGACTTTCAAATAAATAAATAAATCTTTTATTAAAAAAAGGATTAACAGAAAATCTTTAACTTTTTTTTTTTTTTAAAGATTTACTTGTTTATTTGAGAGGTAGAGGTAGAGAGAGAGAGGTCTTCTAAGTGTGGTCAACCACCAAATGACTTTTTTTTTTTTTAAGATTTATTTATTTGTGAGGCAGAGTTACAGAGAGAAAAAGAGAGAGCACGTGAGATCTGCCATCTGAAAGTTCACTCCCCAAATGGCTGTAACAGCCGGAGCTGGGCTGATCCAAAACCAGGAGCCAGGAGCTTCTTCTGGGTCTCCCATGTGGGTGCAGGGGCCCAAGGACTTGTGCCATCTTCCTCTGCCTTCCAAGGCGCATTAGCAGGGAGCTGGATCTGAAGAGGAGCAGCAGGACTCGAACCCAAACTGGCACCCACATGGGATGCCCGTGCCCTAGGCCACAGCTCTGGGCCCCAGTCTTCCTCCCTCCCTTCCTTTTTTTGTTAGAAAATGTAAATGAGTCTCATTGACCTCAGGTCAGGGAAGCTGTCCCTGAACGGGAGAAGAGAACCCCGTTTGCTACTAAAGAAAGGATCGATACATTTGAGGACACTGAATGTAAGATCTGGTCCTCCAAGGACACCAGGATCACCCAAACTGACCTGGAACGCAGGTGGAAGGCCAGCAGAGTGTACATCCGTACCTAAAGCCACTCAGACCTGCCTCAAATATAAACAAAAAGAACAGAGCTGAGTCCTGGCGCCCGCGCTGTGGCGTAGCAGGTTTACAGCCCTCTGCCGTGCCAGCAGCCCCTATTGTGCCAGTTTGAGTCCCAGTTGCTTCACTTCCCACCCAGTTCTCTGCTAATGTGTCTGGGAAAGCATCAGAAGGTGGCCCAGGTAGTTGGGCCCCTGCACCCATGTGGGAGACCCAGATAAGCTTCTGGCTCCTGGCCTCAGATCGGCTCAGCTCCTGCTGTTGCAGCCATCTGGGGAGTGAACCAGCGGATGGATGATCTCTCTCTCTCTCTCTCTCTCTGCCTCACAAATAAATAAGTGGAGTCCCGTGCATCTGTGGCCACCAGATTTTTGGATTTGTGACTTAAGTGCCACTGTAATCCAGTGAGGCCAGGTGTTTCTCCTGGGCCTGCACCCCAGCTGTCCACACCCCGTGGGGGACACCCCTCTCTTGTCGCTCTGGTAGCTGACTCCAAATCCCCTTGGCCCACTGACAAGTGACTGCGCCTTCCTCTCCTCCCTGGGCTAATTCCCCAACGAGCCTTACAGCCATGCCCACGCCACCTGGATGTGCACTGCCTCCCCTCCTTCCTCACACTACCCAGCAGACCCAGATCCTAGGGCTCTGCAGCACAGGGCCTTGGGGAGTCCTCCTCCGGCAGCTGACCCCGACCCCCCTACACGGCCACTAACCCCTCCCTACACAGCCACTAACTCCCTCCCTCCCTAACTCCTAACCCCTCCCTACAGCCACTAACCCCCTCCCTCCCTAACTCCTCACCCCTCCCTACAGCCACTAACTCCCTCCCTCCCTAACTCCTCACGCCTCCTTACCTGACCCCTCCCTACACAGTCACTAACTCCCTCCCCCCCAACCCCTAACCCCTCCCTACCCAACCCCTGAGCCCTCCCCACCTGATCTCCAGCTCCCACTGATCCCCGGCCCAGGTCCTAACCACCTGGACGCCCCACCCGCTTCTCCTGTCAGAGTGGAGTGAGGATTTGTGGGGCGCACAGGAAGGGGGAGCCGTGAGCTCCGGAAAGCGAAGCTGATGAAGAGCTCCCGATGGCCAGACGCAGCCAACTGCCCTGCACTCGGGCCTCAGGGCCCCAGCAAGCTTGCAGGATGCCGGCATTATTTTTATTATCTTTTAAGAAAGAAGAGAGGGTGGGAGGGGTGAGAGAGAGAGAGAGGGAGAGGTCTTCCATCAGCTAGTTCACTTCCCAAGGCTGGGCCAAGCTAAAGCCAGGAGGCCTGGACTCCAGCCGGGTCTCCCATGCAGGTGGCGGGAGCCCAAGCACCTGGACCACTGTCCACTGCACCCCCAGACGCACCAGCGGGAAGCAGCCAGCACTTGAACCAGGCGCTCCGATACCGGATCCAGGCATCCCAGGCACCACAAGGCCTGCCCAGACTTCCTATTTCTACAAACATGAAGTGGCCACACTGAAGGCACGTTCTGAGACAATCAGAAGCAATAAAGCCACTGCGACCGATTGGTGAGAAATGAATCCCTCTAACACCTCACGCTGCTCAGGCTGAGGGTGGCCAGGCGCCGGGGCCTCCTCGCTCCGCTGCTCCTGGCTGGACGCTGGCCCGCCCCAGGGCAGCTGCGATTCTTCACACCGGGCACCCTGGGCAGGGCGGGGGTCTGCAGAGCTTGACTTCTGCCCTGTCCAGCCTCTTGCACGGAGGTGGTGGTTCCCCCAAGGCCAGCCGGCACCCTGCAGATTCTAGACCGGTCCTGTCCCACCACGTGCACCTGTCCACTCTGGCTCAGGCCTCAACCCCTTTGCTTCCTTTATGGTTCGGGGCCTGCCTGTACTTAGGTTACCTCTGCATTTGATGTCCGCGTGGGCTCAGGAACGCTAAGTACCCTCACCCAGCCACAGGTGCTGACCGAGACCACCCGGACGCGCTACTCCCGCTCGAGGGGCAGCTGTGGAGAAAGCCTGCAGTCCCACCAGACTCGGAGGACGCACACGGGGCGTGCGCGGCGGGACCCCTGCCCAGGACTTCAGGGAGCAGGAGAGAAGGCGCAGACCTCCCAGGCAAAGGAGGGCAAAGGCTGGCGGGCGGGTCTGCGGGAGAGACCCCAGCCTAAGGACAGGAAGGCGGGGCTGGGAGGCGGCGAGCTGCCCCGTGTCTTCCCGGAACCAGCGCGGGAGCGGTCCGCGGGCCCAGCTCAGCTCTCAGGACAGGAAGGCGGGGCTCGGAGGCGGCGAGCTGCCCCGTGTCTTCCTGGAACCAGCGCGGGAGCGGTCCGCGGGCCCAGCTCAGCTCTCAGGGAATGCACAAGCCTCGAGCCGGGCTCTGGGAGGCCTTGGCTCTTCCAGCCTACTGTGGGAGCCGGGCCCGTGCCCGGGGCGCGGCCGCCGACTCTGTGCACCCCTCGAGCGGGCGACCCGGCTGTGCGCTCCGGTGCAGGACCCCGGAGGTGGCCGAGCTGCCCCTGGGAGGAGGCCCACCGCGGGGGCACAGACGCAGTCCAGGAGCCCAGACACCAGGACACCAGCGCGGCCCCGGCCCTGCCCGTGGAGGGCGTCCAGCCCCGACCCGGGACCTTCCCCCAGGCGTCCCAGGAGCCGTTCATGACGCTGCGGGGCAGGGTCTCGATCTGCTGAGCTTGGCGATCAGCCCCTGACGCTGCCGCCATTCGCGGGACAGACACTGAACGCGCGCAGGCAGCCGCCTAGAGTCCTCGGGTGACAAGAACCGGAAGGCGGCGCGCGCGGAGCCGCAGACGGCACCCGCTGCACGCCGGGACCGGTAGTCCGCGGGCCAGGCCGCCCGCTGCACGCCGGGACCTGTAGTCCGCGGGCCAGGCCGCCCGCTGCACGCCGGGACCGGTAGTCCGCGGGCCAGGCCGCCCGCTGCACGCCGGGACCGGTAGTCGCCGCGGCGCGGGCCCGCCCCTCGCCTGGCGGCCGCGGCCGCCCGAGGGGTCCAATGGGAGCGGCTGCCCGGCCGGCAGGCCCCGCCCCGCGGCTCCGGACGTCCGTGCCGGTCCATGGCCGCTGCCGGTGCCGAGTCGGGGAGCTGAGAGCCGCCGCTCGGGGCCCACCACCGCCGTCCGCTGTCCGCTCGGGCCGGGCCCGAAGCGCCGCCGGCACGGCGAGGAGCCGCGGCCGCCGAGCAGGAGGAGGAGGCAGCAGCCGCGGCCGGGCGCATGGCGTCCATCTTGCTGAGGGGCTGTCGCGGCCGGGCGCCTGCCCGCCTGCCGCCGCCGCGCGCCGCCGCCCCGAGGGGTAAGCGGGCGGTGCTCCGTGCTCGCGCGGGCCGGGGCCGGGGCGTCGCGGAGTCGGGCGCGGCCGGCGGTGTCGCCGTGACCCGGCCTGGCCTCGTGCCGTGGGTGACCTAGCGGCCTGCGGGAGAGGCCTTTGCGCGCCTCGGCCCGCGCCGCCGGGAGGAAGCGCGGGGGCCTGGCACGGCGGCGGGGCCCGCCCCGGGAGGCGGCCGTGGACGCCGGGTGGCGTGGCGGGCAGTGCGGGCGCGGAGGCCCGGGGCGCGGGCCGAGCTGCCATTCCTCGGGGGCGCTGGAGCGGGAGCAGCCCGCGTCCTCCCGGCATGCCGGGGGTGCTTTCCCGAGTCGTGGCTGGCAGGTGCGTGTTCCGCGCCGGGGCTCAGTCCCGACGCGCCGTTTCCGTCCGGGGGCCCAGCTCTAGGCTGCCGTCGGTGACCTTGCCAGCTGAGGCGGGGCGGGGAGGACCACCCAGGTGGAGTGTCTTCTCTCGCAGGTGCATCGACCTTGACCTCCAGGCAGCGGGGCGGCGCCGAGCCGTTTCTGAACCCAGAGCAGGCTGGGCCTGGGTGGGGCGCTCAGGCGTGTGTCACGTGCCCCTGGGTCAGGGCTTGGGGGGAGGCGGCTCTGCCAGGCGAGGAGCCTGGGCAGCTTGGGCTCCTGGAAGCTAGGAAAGGGTGTGTGTGATAGATACAAGGGTTCGGTCTTTGTCCCTGGCGGCACAGAGGCCCTGAAGCCCTTTGGATTTCTTGGTGGGAGTTGAGACAAGGTGGGCCTTGAGATAGTGGAGGAGGGGCCGACCTGGCGGAGAGCAGAGGCTGAGACCCCCAGCACCCTCCGCAGAGAAGGGAGAGGACCTGGAGCTCAGCCTGCCTCTTGGGGAAGCCGGGAGGCCTCTGTGGGCCCAGGGGCCAGTGCCCGCAGCTGGCCAGTCAGCTGGCCTGCTCCAGAGGGTAGGGCACGCTGCAGAGCCATAGAGTTCCTCCAGCCGTTATCAGAACCAAGACAGTTGTGGGAATCCCCGGATACTTTAAGATAAGGTGGAGTTACAGAGAGAGGAGAGAGAGGTCTTCCGTCCACTGGCTCATTCTCCAGATGGGCGCAAGGGCCAGCACTGGGCCAGGCCGAGGCCAGGCGCTTCTTCCAGGTCTCCCACATGGGTGCAGGGCCCAAGCACTTGGGCCCTCCTCCACTGCTCTCCCAGGCACGTTAGCAGGGAGCTGGATGGGAAGTGGAGCAGCCGGACTCAAACTGGTGCCCACAAGGGGTGCTGGCATCGCTGGCACTGGCTTAACCTGCTGTGCCACAACACCGGCCCCAGGCCCCCCCACCCCAGGTTTGTAAGTGGCCTGAGCGACCAGAGTGGGGCAGTCTCGGGCGGATCTGCCTTGACTCTGGTGGTGTCTACAGTGAAGTGAATTCTTGGGTCCAGTCAGTGCTGGGAAGAACACAACGGAAGGAAGCAGTGGCCCACAGACCGCTGGTGGGGTGGGGTGGGGTGGGGCCGTGCGCTCTGGGCGGCCTTAGCCTGAGCTGTCTATGGAAGCCTTCAGAGTAGTTTGGGGAGTCCTCAGGATGGGAGCTGATGGGACTGGGGGCCGTTGTCACTGGGGTGGAGGTGGGAGCAGGACGTGGAGCTCTGGGGAGTTTCACAGCCTGTCTGTTGTGAAGGGGGGCACTTTTTTTTTTTTTTTGAAGATTTATTTCATTTATTTGAAAGAGTTACCGAGAGAGGCAGAGACAGAGAGAGCGGTCTTCATCCGCTGGTTCACTCCCCAGATGGCCGTAATGGCCTGGAGCTGCTCAGATCCGAAGCCAGGAGCCAGGAGCTTCTTCTGGGTCTCCCACATGGGTGCAGGGGCCCAAGGACCTGGGCCATCTTCTACTACTTTCCCAGGCCATAGCAGAGAGCTGGATCGGAAGAGGAGCAGCCGGGACTAGAACCAGCGCCCGTATGGGATGCCGGCACGGCAGGCGTGGGCTTTAACCCGCTGCACCACAGTACCAGCCCCAGGGGGGCGCATTTCTGAGCTGAATCCTTGGGGAGTGGGAGCTGGCTCAGTAGCCCAAGATAGGCAGGGTCAGGGGTCTGTGCTGAGGTAGAGGGGCGTGTCCTCGGCTGCAGAAAGAAGGGTGGGCTTCCTTCCTGTATGCTTTCAACTTTAACTTAAAATGTAACAGGACGCTGGGAGACGGTAGCTGCAGGGGATGCTGGGAAACTAGCTGCAGGGGACGCTGGGAGACTGTAGCTCCAGGGGACCTGGGGAGATGGTAGCTGCAGGGGATGCTGGGAGACGGTAGCTGCAGGGGACCTGGGGAGACGGTAGCTGCAGGGGATGCTGGGAAACTAGCTGCAGGGGACGCTGGGAGACTGTAGCTACAGGGGCCCTGCTGAACCTGGCGCTTTTGCCCCAGCTGGGTTGCAGGTGTCAAGTGTGATGCGAATCTTTTTCCCCACAGAAGCAAGTGGTCTCCCTCCTGTCGCTCAGCTGTCCTCACTGCCACCTCTGTCCCCTCCTGGGGATGGTGCCTTGTCCCCTGACAGAGACTGAGCATGGTGGTCTGCATAAATGTTCACGGGAATTGAGTGACTTAGGGAAGGCATTGAAAACACCCTAGGATCCTAAAAGTGTGCTGCGCCCTTATCACTTGCTTATCCAAGAAATGGTTTCCTTTAAAAAAAAAAAAAGATATATTTATTTATTTGAAAGGCAGAGTTACGAAGAAGCAGAGGCAGAAAGAGGTCCTCCATCCGCTGGTTCACTCCCCAGTTGGCCACAACGGCTGGAACTGAGCTGATCCGAAGCCAGGAGCCTCTTCCAGGTCTCCCAAGTGGGTTGCAGGGGCCCAAGACCTGGGCCACCTTCTACTGCTTTCCCAGGCCATAGCAGAGAGCCGAATGGGAAGTGGAGCAGCTGGTACTCGAACCAGTGCCCATATGGGATGCTGGCACTGCAGGCGACAGCTTTATCTGCTACGCCACAGCACCAGCCGCAGTTTGCTCTTAACATTTGTGTTTCCAGTGCTCACCAGCCATTGCCCCTCGGGGCCCGTATTTGCTCTGTGAGGCTGTCTGCACCGGGATCGTGTGCGCCCTGAATGCTGCCCACCAGAGCCAGCTGAAATAAATGGGGTGTAGGAGCCCCAGGGGCCCGGCCTGCCCCACTTCCCACTCAGGGTGCATGGACCCAAGGGCTGTGTGAGGCTCCCCGTCTCTCCCTGGGGCCACCCTGACACTGCTTTCCTGAATTGGGCAATCCTTCCTTGGCAGTGCTCTGAAACCTTGCTCCGTGGGGCACACGGCCAGAGACATGGCCTGTGGGTTTCTGCAAAAGTGGAGTGGTGCTCTGTCGGACCTCCTTTAAAGATGTGTTGCATTTAAAAGGTAGAGGAAGAGTCTGTCGCTTCACTTGTGCCTGCACCAGCCAGGGCTGGGAGCTCCATCCTGGTCTCCCAGGCGGGTGCAGGGGCCCAGGGACATGGCCATCCTCTGCTGCTTTCCCAGGCCACAGCAGGGAGCAGCAGGGACTCACACTGGTGTGAAGTGCGATGTGGGTGTTGCACAGCACGGAAGCTGGACTGGAGACTGATGCTGACTGTCCCTTCGCTCTGTCGCAGGTGGCCTGGGGGATCGTGCCTGCCTCAGCTGTACCAGCACCGTGGGGCTCCTGAGCCGCGTGTAAGTACACACCGTGCGGAGAGCGGCGGCACCTGTGTGTCGTGCACTCGGCTCCCGCGTTGCTGCTTTTGTGTTGAAAGCTGTAGCTTCGTACGTTAGTGAGTCTCTAGGAGAGAAATCCCTGTGTTCCCAGTGTGCAGGACCAGCGTCAGCGTTTGGTGTGTTTTATTTTGACCATTTTTTCTTAAGCAGCTTTTTTTGAAAGGCAGAGAGGGAGAGAGAGAGAGATCTTCCACGTGCTGGTTCACTCCCCGGATGCCCACAGCAGAAGTCAGGGACTGGGAACATTGTCTAGGTTTTCCTCGAGGGTGGCAGGGACCAGAGTACTGGAGCCGTCACCTGCTGCGCAGGAAGCTGGAGTTGGGAGCGGAGCTGAGACTCGAACCCAGGCAGTCGGACGTCGGAGGAGGGTCCAGCAGCAGCATCTGAACCTCCGTGCCCGGCGCCGGCCCCGTATTTCTGACTTTTAGCACACACAGCTGAGGTCTCGGCGACCTGCTTTCGCAGTGTTGGAGATCCGGCTTGACCACTTCTGTCCGCTCTTTGTGGTGGCTGGCCGTGGTCACAGCCGGAGTGTCTGTGTGTGCCTGGCCGTGTCTGCAGACGCATGGCAGAGCCTCCTGAGAAGCTGACCGAGGGCCGGCCAGCCGGGGGAAAGTCCTGCGTCTGATTCTTTGGAGGCGTCTTGGGTGTGGTGGGCCTGGTCCTCGCCCTTGGCACCTGCAGTCCAGTGGAGGACAAATGGTGGCTGACAGAGACAGTGCAGCCCAGGGTGGTGCTGCTCGCAGGCCAGGCGCCGGCGAAGTGGTGGCATCCACAACCACTGTTGGGGGCCTGACCTCTCCTTGGGGGTGCTGTCCCCTGTGCCCAGCACACCCCTCAGCTTAGCCTCTGCTCCCCCCCCCAACGCCCCTGCCTCTCTGAGCAGAACACGAAGGCCCGCCTCCTGCCCAGGCCCCCTCTCTCTGGTCCCTCAGCGCTGGCCCTCTGCTTTCCTGTTCATGGAAGATTGTAAGGTTGTGCTCTCAACTGAAAACCTCTGGGTGGTGCTTCTGAGGCAGATTTAGTAAGAGTCAGGGCCGGCATTGCGGTGCAGTGGTCCAGCCGCGACCTGCAGTGCCGTTATCCGTCTGAGAGCATCAGTTCAGGTCGCAGCTGCTGTGCTGGCTCTGCAGCCCCCTGCTAATGGCCTGGGAGAGCAGTGGCAGACGGCCCGAGGGCTTGGGCCCCGCGCCCACGTGGGCGACCTGGATGGAGTTTCTGGCTCCTGGCTTCGTGCAGCCATTGATAGAGTTAAGCAGCGGCTAGAAGGTTCCCCATCTCTCCCTCCATGTGGCTCTGCCTTTCAGGTAGGTAAAATAAATCTTAAAAAAAGGCAGACAAACCAAAGAGCCGGATGTGAAAACTTTGGTATCGCTAAAGCAGAATCATGCTTAAGCCTGTTTTTAGTTTCATGACTTTGGAAAGCACTGGGATGAACAGCCAGCCTGCGTGACTATAGCATGTGGGAGGGCTGCTGTGGCCAAAGTGCCAGGTGCTTGTGTGGCCGCGTGTCCTGTCTCTAACCCCGGTCCTGTCCAGGAGCATTCCCCAGCCTGCGCCCAGCCCCCACAGCCCCCGCCTGCTGTCACAGCACTCCCCCCAGCTAGGCTTGGGTTTTAGTCAGGCTTCTCTTTAGATAGTCACAGACTCCTGTTATAAAATATTTATTCATTTTTTTAAAGATTTATTTATTTGAAAGTCAGAGTTACACAGAGAGAGAAGGAGAGGCAGAGAGAGAGAGAGGTCTTCCATCTGCTGGTTCACTCCCCAGATGGCTACAATAGCCAGAGCTGAGCCAATTCAAAGCCAGGAACTTCTTCCGGGTATCCCACATGGGTGCAGGGGCCCAAGCACTTGGGCCATCTTCTACTGCTCTCCCAGGCCACAGCAGAGCTGGATCGGAAATGGAACAGCTGGGACTTGAACTGGCGCCCATATTGGATGTCTGTGCTGCAGGTGGGAGCTTTTCCTGTTATGCCACAGTGCCGGCCCCAAAGGATGTTTTATGATGATGAATTAATAATTAATGTATAAGCAGCTTTAGAAAAATCATGGAAAGTTCACATCTTTTTTTTTTTTAGAAATTAATTTTTCTGGCCAGCGCCACAGCTCACTTGGCTAATCCTCCGCCTATGACACTGGCACCCAGATTCTTGTCCCAGTTGCTCCTCTTCCAGTCCAGATCTCTGCTGTGGCCCAGGAGTGCAGTGGAGGATGGCCCAAGTGCTTGGGCCCTGCACCCCATGGGAGACCAGGAGGAACCTGGCTTCTGGCTTTGGATCGGCACAGTGTGCCGGCCGTAGCACGCATTTGGAGGGTGAACCAACGGAAAAAGGAAGACCTTTCTCTCTGTCTCTCTAACTGTCTTAACTCCGCCTGTCCAAAAAATTAATTTTTCTATGTTTTTTAAAGTTATAGAGAGAGGGGTCTTCCATCCGCTGGTTCACTCACTCAATGGCCAGAACTGCACCTTATTTAAATTTTTTTTAAGAATTATTTATTTGAGGCCGGCGCCGTGGCTCAACAGGCTAATCCTCCGCCTTGCGGCGCCAGCACACCAGGTTCTAGTCCTGGTCGGGGCGCCGGATTCTGTCCCGGTTGCCCCTCTTCCAGGCCAGCTCTCTGCTGTGGCCCGGGAGTGCAGTGGAGGATGGCCCAAGTGCTTGGGCCCTGCACCCCATGGGAGACCAGGAGAAGCACCTAGCACCTGGCTCCTGCCATCGGATGAGCGTGGTGCGCCGGCCGCAGCACGCCATCCGCGGCAGCCATTGGAGGGTGAACCAACGGCAAAAGGAAGACCTTTCTCTCTGTCTCTCTCTCTCACTGTCCACTCTGCCTGTCAAAAAAAAAGAATTATTTATTTGAAAGGCAGTGTTTCAGAGAGGCAGAGAGAGACAGAGGTCTTCCATCTGCTGGTTCAGTCCCCAGATGGCCACAATGGCCAGAGCTGGGCAGATTGGAAGCCAAGAACTTCTTACCAAGATGGGTGCAGGGTCCCAAGCACTTGGGCCGTCTTCCACTGCTTTTCCAGGCCATAGCAGAGAGCTGGGTCAGAAGTGGAGCAGCTGAGATTTAAACCGGCTCCCATATGGGATGCCAGCACTGCAGACAGTAGCTTTAGCCACTGAGTCACAGCGGCGGCCCCTAGATAAACTTTTTTTTTTTTTTTTGACAGGCAGAGTTAGACAGTGAGAGAGAGAGACAGAGAGAAAGGTCCTCCCTCTGTTGGTTCAGCCCCCAAATGGCCACTATGGCTGACGTACTGTGCCGATCCGAAGCCAGGAGCCAGGTGCCTCTTCCTGGTCTCCCACGCGGGTGCAGGGCCCAAGCACTTGGGCCATCCTCCACTGCCTTCCCGCAGCAGAGAGCTGGACTGGAAGAGGCGCAACCGGGACAGAATCTGGCGCCCCAACCAGGACTAGCACCTGGGATGCCGGCGCCACAGGCGGAGGATCATCCAAGTGAGCCATGGTGCTGGCCCTAGATAAATTTTTGAACTGTTTTAATTCTTTTTTTTTTTTTTTTTTTTTTTTTTTTTTACAGGCAGAGTGGACAGTGAGAGAGAGAGACAGAGAGAAAGGTCTTCCTTTTGCCGTTGGTTCACCCTCCAATGGCCGCCGCGGTCGGCGCGCTGCGGCCGGCGCACCGCGCTCGTCCGATGGCAGGAGCCAGGAGCCAGGTGCTTTTCCTGGTCTCCCCATGGGGTGCAGGGCCCAAGCACCTGGGCCATCCTCCACTGCACTCCTGGGCCACAGCAGAGGGCTGGCCTGGAAGAGGGGCAACCGGGACAGAATCCGGCGCCCCGACCGGGACTAGAACCTGGTGTGCCGGCGCCGCAAGGCGGAGGATTAGCCTGTTGAGCCACGGCGCCGGCCGAACTGTTTTAATTCTAAAACAGTTTGAATTATACCTGAAATATTAAAGCCAACAAACCACTTAGAACTTTTTTAAGATTTATTTACTTACTTGAAAGAGTTACACAGAGAGAGAAGGAGAGGCAGAGAGAAAGAGAGAGCGGGGTCTTCCATCCACTGGTTCACTCCTCAGATGGCCTCAACGGCTGGAGCTGTGCTGATCCAAAGCCAGGAGCCTGGAGCCTCTTCCAGGACTCCCACGTGGGTACAGAGACCCAAGGATTTGGGCCATCTTCTACTGCTTTCCCAGGCCATAGCAGAGAGCTGGATCAGAAGTAGAACAGCCGGGACTCGAACCAGCGCCCATATGGGATGCTAGCACTGCAGGTAGCAGCTTTACCCGCTATACCACATCACCAGCCCCCATTTAGAACTTTAAAAGTAACATGCTGTAAGCTGGTGCCGCGGCTCAATAGGCTAATCCTCCATCTTGCGGCACCGGCACACTAGATTCTAGTCCCGGTTGGGGTACCAGATTCTGTCCCGGTTGCCCCTCTTCCAGGCCAGCTCTCTGCTGTGGCCAGGGAGTGTAGTGGAGTATGGCCCAAGTGCTTGGGCCCTGCACCCCGTGGGAGACCAGAAGAAGCACCTGGCTCCTGCCATCGGATCAGCGCGGTGCGCCGGCCGCAGCATGCCGGCCATGGCAGCCATTGGAGGGTGAACCAATGGCAAAAGGAAGACCTTTCTCTCTGTCTGTCTCACTGTCTACTCTGCTTGTCAAAAAATAAAATAAAATAAAAATAAAAAAGAATGGATATTCGATTCATTGAGCATCTTTTTAGGGTTTAATATCCGTTTTAGAACATAAAAGCTGAACTTCATTAAGTTCACAATGTTTTTTTTAAGACTTAGTTATTCATTTGAAAGGTGGAGTTATAGGGCCGGCGCCGTGGCTCAACAGGCTAATCCTCCGCCTTGCGGCGCCGGCACACCGGGTTCTAGTCCCGGTCGGGGCGCCGGATTCTGTCCCGGTTGCCCCTCTTCCAGGCCAGCCCTCTGCTGTGGCCCAGGAGTGCAGTGGAGGATGGCCCAAGTGCTTGGGCCCTGCACCCCATGGGAGACCAGGAAAAAGCACCTAGCACCTGGCTCCTGCCATCGGATCAGCGCGGTGCGCCGGCCGCAGCGCGCTGACCGCGGCAGCCATTGGAGGAAGAAAAAAAAAAAAAGAAAGGTGGAGTTATAGAGAGGCAGAGGCAGAGAGAGACAGAGGTCTTCATCCACTGGTTCACTCCCCCAAATGGCCTCAATGGCCAGAACTGGGCCAGTCTCAAGCCAGGAGTCAGGAGATTCTTCAGGTGTCCCACGCGGGTGCAGGGGCCCGAGGACCTGGGCCATCTTCCACTGCTTTCCCAGGTCATAGCAGAGAACTGGATCAGAAGAGGAGCAGCTGGGACTTGAACTGGTGCCCATATGGGATGTCGGCACCACATGTGGGGGCCTAGCCCGCCACACCAAAGTGCCGGCCCCACTGCCAACTTTGTTATCGTAGAAATAGAGGCAGAGGAGCAGCACTGGGGCGCGGCGTGAGCAGGCAGGCTGTGCTGCAGCAGTTCTGAAACCCCACCAGGGACCAGCCTCCTTACCGGGAGAGCCGGAGCCAAGGTGAGGCTGCCACCTAGTGTGAGTGCTGGTGGGGTTTGCAGGCAGCGTGGCTGTGGCCTGGGTGGTGGTGGCGGGGTCACGGGCTCACAGCTCTGAATCGCGCAGCCTCAAGGGCTGGCCTGGGTGTGTACTGGGACCTAGTCGTCTGTACGTCCTCCAGTTCCCGCCGTGGGGCGAGTGGGGGTCTCTGGGTACAGTTCCTGCATGGCATGGCTGGGGTTCTCGTCGTAGGGGCACTGCTGCCTTCGTCCTTCCTTCTTGTTGCCGGGGGACTCCGCCCTGCTGGCATCGTCTCTGCAGAACGGGGGGTGGCGTGTCCTCCCTGACGGGGCCTCTGGTCATGCCCATCTCCACACAGCCCGTGGAGGTCCTGGGGTGCCTCCCTGGGGCTGTCCCGCAGGCATTTGTTCCTGCAGCCAGATGTCTGGCCAGGGCTCAGGCCAGGTGCATGGTGACGACTGGCAGGAAAGAGCTGGGCTGTGTTGGTTTCCACAGCAGTCCTCCCGAGTGGGGCCTGTGCATTTGTACGAGGAAAAGTTTCTAATATGGGCCTATATAGGCAACTGCAGGGAAGTCGGTTCAACACTGGATTATAAATGGTGTCCTGGTTCAGTGCTGTGGTCAGAGAGGGCTCCCAGCAGGGCTTGGTCTGGGCTGCAGCGGCCCTCGACGTGTGCCTGTTCTGTGTGTGGACACCGGTGGGCAGCTGTGTGGGGCTTAGTGGTGGACTGACTTGCTCTGGCTGCCAGCAGGGTGGCTCCCTGAGGCATTATTGTGGACAGAGAGGGTTTGAAGCATTTATTTATTTATTTATTTATTTATTTATTTTTTGACAGGCAGAGTGGACAGTGAGAGAGAGAGAGACAGAGAGAAAGGTCTTCCTTTGCCGTTGGTTCACCCTCCAATGGCTGCCGCGGTCGGCGCGCTGCGGCCGGCGCACCGCGCTGATCCGATGGCAGGAGCCAGGTGCTAGGTGCTTTTTCCTGGTCTCCCATGGGGTGCAGGGCCCAAGCACTTGGGCCATCCTCCACTGCACTCCTGGGCCACAGCAGAGGGCTGGCCTGGAAGAGGGGCAACCGGAACAGAATCCGGCGCCCCGACCAGGACTAGAACCCGGTGTGCCGGCGCCGCAAGGCGGAGGATTAGCCTGTTGAGCCACGGCGCCAGCCGAAGCATTTATTTATTTACCTGCTGACCGACTGAGTGATTTGAGAGGCAGAGAGATGGAGAGCGAGCTTCCCTCTGCTGTTTGACTCCTTGGGGCTGCAGTGGCCTGGCCTGTGCTGGGCCAGGAACTGGGGTTGCAGTCCAGGCCTCCCACGTGGGTGGCAGAGACCCAGGGGCTAGAGTCAGGAGCGGGCACTCAGGTGTGGGCCAGGGGCAGCTGAGCTGCAGTCTTCACTGCCCTGAGGCTTTTCAAGGGACAGCTGCCACCAGCCCAGCCTCCGAGAGCCTGCGTCCAGTGGAGAGGGAGCAGGCGTGATGGCCGCTGGGTCTCAGCTCTCAGATGGCAGGTATCCTGCAGGGCACAGATCCACGGGTCAGAGTGGGGCAGGGTGTGAATGAGGGGCAGTGGACAGGCTCTGGGCTCGGGCTGGCTGTGCCCGAGCAGGAGGAGGGGGGTCCTGGGCTCTGGGCTGTGAATTTTCTGTTTCCCCAGCTGCCTTCCAACCGCCGGCGCCCATAAGTCTGGCTGGGTGCCGTCCTCACTGACTTCTAGGCCTGTGCCTACAAGCTGTGCTTGAGGGAGAGGAGCTCTGAACGGAAGGGTCCTGTGCATGCTCCCCTCCCCCAGAGTCCCCAGGCCAGGAGGGTGGGCCTGCAGACCACTCAGAGGGCAAGGCTTGGCCAGCTGTGTCCATATCTGCTTCTCATGCAGCTGTCTGGCCTCTGGTCCTCCTGGGCCAGCCCTGCACTGGAGTCCCACACACGCCGTCTCCCTCCCAGGGTCCCGGGAGTCTTGAGGCATAAGGAAGCGACTGTGTGTGGATGGAACAGGCGCAGCACCGCTGGTGTCCGGTGCTGAGCGGTCAGACGAGTGTCGGCTCCTCATTGCTGTTTCCCTTCTTCAGGAAGGTTCCGTTTGGCTGCTGTGCACTGGCCGCTCCTACACACCTTTCCTTCCGAGGTGAGCACCTCAGCTTCTGGACTCAGAGGCTCAAGCCGCCAGGCACGGTGGCCAGAGCGCCATGGACCCCTGCTCCTGCAGGTGTGGTTGTCATGGGACCAGGGCACCTCGCGGCGCGCGGCTGGCACTCTTCACGCCCCCTGGCCGAGGACTCCGTGGTGGAGAAGTCCCTCAAGTCCCTCAAGGACAAGAACAAGAAGCTGGAGGAGGGCGGCCCCGTGTACAGCCCCCCAGCACAGGCGCTGCAGAGGAAGTCCATCGGGCAGAAGGTTCTGGACGAGCTGAAGCACTACTATCATGGCTTCCGCCTGCTCTGGATCGACACCAAGATCGCCGCACGCACGCTCTGGCGCATCCTCAACGGCCACACCCTCACCCGCCGGGAGCGCAGGCAGGTAATGGGGACACACCGGGGCGGCCGCATCTGTCCAGGGAAGAAAGTCAGGAGTGAGCACCCTGAGATCGGGTGGGGTCTGTGGTGCAGGGCTCTGCCTTTCCTTCCCGTGCCTTGAGGCCTGGCCTGGGTTGGTGTGTCCCTTTGTGTGACCTGGTTTTATTTATTTGAGATACATTTACCTGACCGTTTGCTTGGTCTGTTTTTTATTATTATTATTAATTTTTTTGACAGGCAGAGTGGACAGAGAGAGACAGAGAGAAAGGTCTTCCTTTTGCCATTGGTTCACCCTCCAATGGCTGCCGCGGCCGACGCGCTGCGACCGGCGCACCGCGCTGATCCGAAGCCAGGAGCCAGGTGCTTCTCCTGGTCTCCCATGGGGTGCAGGGCCCAAGGACTTGGGCCATCTTCCACTGCACTCCCTGGCCACAGCAGAGAGCTGGCCTGGAAGAGGAGCAACCAGGACAGAATCGGTGCCCCGACCAGGACTAGAATCCGGTGTGCCGGTGCCGCAAGGCGGAGGATTAGCCTGTTGAGTCACTGCGCCGGCCCTGTTTTGTTTTTTTTTTTTTAAGTTTTTATTTATTTGAAAGGCAGAGCAACAGAGAGAGAAAAGGAGAGAGAGAGAGAGAGAGCTTCCACCCTCTGGTGTACTCCCCACATGGCAGCAATAGTGAAGTCTGGACCGAGCAGAGGCCAGGCACCAAGAACGCCACCCTGGTCTCCCACGTGGGCGGGAGGATGCACTGCCCAACCCAAGTTGCTGTCGTTCTCCGTTGCCTTCCCAGGCACTAGCAGGAAGCTGGATTGGAAGCAGGGTCTCTTTGGGACTCAGATAGGCACCTTCACTGGGGGCAGCAGTGGACGCCACGTTGGACGAGGGTCCCATGGCCCAGGCAGCCCCGGCAGTGTCCTCCCCAGGAGCACGTCCGGCCCCGTGGCTCCGTGCAGCCCTTCGCTGAAGCCTCTGCCCGGAGCTCCAGTAGCACCCACACCCCGCAGTTTCTGCTCAGACTGTGCGTTTCCTTTTTGTTATTTTAAAGATTTACTTATCAGAATGGCAGAGTTACAGGCAGGGAGGGAGAGAGTCAAAGGTCTTCTGTCTGCTGGTCCACTCCACAAATGACCGCAACAGCCAAGTCTGGGCCAGGCCAAAGCCAGGAGCTTCCTCCTGGTCTCCCACGCGGGTGCAGGGGCCCAAGCACTTGCAGGCAGTGTGAGGGTGTGGCCGAGGGTCGCGACTCCAGGGGGATTCTCGGCTCCCACATTGGAGAGCCTGGACCCAGTCTGTCTCTGGCTCCTGACTCGGGACTTATTTACGTGTGTGAAAGTCAGCGTTAGCCCCGGGTGGGAGAGCTCTCCCATCCACCACTTCACTCCCCAGAGGGCTGCAACACTGCTGCTGCTGCCGCCTTTTTTTTTTTTTTTTTGGACAGGCAGAGTTAGAGAGAGACAGAGAGAAAGGTCTTCCTTTTTCCGTTGGTTCATCCCCCAAATGGCTGCCACGATCTGAAGCCAGGAGCCAGGTGCTTCTCCTGGTCTCCCATGGGGTGCAGGGCCCAAGGACCTGGGCCATCCTCCACTGCACTCCCTGGCCACAGCAGAGAGCTGGCCTGGAAGAGGAGCAACCGGGACAGAATCCAGCGCCCCGACCAGGGCTAGAACTCAGGGTGCCAGTGCCGCAGGCGGAGGATTAGCCTAGTGAGCCGTGGTGTCGGCCTTTTTTTTTTTTTTTTAAGATTTATTTGGGGCTGGTGTCGTGGCATGGCATAGCAGGTAAAGCCGTCACATGTGATGCCGGCATCCCATATAAGTGCAGGTTCAAGCCCCGGCTGCTCCACTTCCTTCCCAGCTCCCTGCTAGTACACCTGAGAAAAGCAGCAGAAGATGGCCCAGGTACTTGGGCCCCTGCACCCACATGGGAGACCTGGAAGAAGCTCCTGGCTCCTGGCTTGGGCCTGGCCCAGCACCGGCCAGTGTGGCCATCTGGGGAGTGAACCAGCCTTTCAAATAAATAGAGAGTTTGTGGTTCTCTGGGCAGTGCAGGAGGAGTGTGCAGGCCCCGCCCTCACCCAGCCCGCCCCCTGATGCCCGCCCCTCTCCAGTTTCTCCGCATCTGCGCGGACCTCTTCCGCCTGGTCCCCTTCCTCGTCTTCGTGGTTGTGCCGTTCATGGAGTTCCTGCTGCCCGTGGCCGTGAAGCTCTTCCCCAACATGTTGCCATCCACGTTTGAGACGCAGTCCATCAAGGTGAGCCCGGCGTGGCCGCGGTGTGCGCGCCTCGGCTGCGCTGCTCGGGGCTGAGTGTTCCAGCAGCTTCCGTCTCCAGGGGCCATGGGTTCAGCTTCGCCTGCTCTTATCTGCAGTGATCAGGAGGACATTTCTAAAATCGATAGCACTCTTTCAGAGAGCCGGTCCTGCCGCATGTGCCGTCAGTAAACGTGGGGCTCTCGCCAGGGCCCGTGGCTGCTCTTGACACCCGGCGGGGGGAGGCGGTGGGCTTCAGCCCCGAGGCCCAAAGCGTTGCTGTCTGCCGTAGAGAGACAGAATGCCAGGGTCACAGGTGTTACCCACTGTGCCGCACCGGCGTGCACGCTAAACCAAGCTGGCCTGGCTGAGAGGGCACGTTACTGGCTGGCGTGACTGTGTGTGTGGCGGGGGGAGGGGCCAGCTGACTGAGCTGTCCCTGTGGTGCTGCTGGGAGGGCGCTCTGCCGCCCTGTGCTGAGGGCCTGGTGAGGGCCGGGCCAGGAGTGCAGCGCGCTCTGCCCCGCAGGAGGAGAGACTGAAGAAGCAGCTGCGGGTCAAGCTGGAGCTGGCCAAGTTCCTCCAGGACACCATCGAGGAGATGGCGCTCAAGAACAAGGCGGCCAAGGGCAGCGCCGCCAAGGACTTCTCCGCCTTCTTCCAGAAGGTGCTGTGCTGCCGCGGGCGCTGAGTGTCGGGGTGCGCCCCGGGCGCCTCGTGAGGGGAGCCTGAGGGGCTGGGCAGGTGGGGGCCTCTGGGGATGAGGGGAGGCCTGGGCAGGTGGGGGGCCTCTGGGGATGAGGGGAGGTCTGCGCAGGTGGGGGCCTCTGGGGATGAGGGGAGGCCTGGGCAGGTGGGGGGCCTCTGGGGATGAGGGGAGGCCTGGGCAGGTGGGGGCCTCTGGGGATGAGGGGAGGCCTGGGCAGGTGGGGGCCTCTGGAGATGAGGGGAGGCCTGGGCAGGTGGGGGCCTCTGGGGATGAGGGGAGGTCTGCGCAGGTGGGGGCCTCTGGGGATGAGGGGAGGCCTGGGCAGGTGGGGGGCCTCTGGGGATGAGGGGAGGCCTGGGCAGGTGGGAGCCTCTGGGGATGAGGGGAGGCCTGGGCAGGTGGGGGCCTCTGGGGATGAGGGGAGGTCTGGGCAGGTGGGGGGCCTCTGGGGATGAGGGGAGGCCTGGGCAGGTGGGGGCCTCTGGGGATGAGGGGAGGTCTGGGCAGGTGGGGGGCCTCTGGGGATGAGGGGAGGCCTGGGCAGGTGGGGGCCTCTGGGGTTGAGGGGAGGTCTGCGCAGGTGGGGGCCTCTGGGGATGAGGGGAGGCCTGGGCAGGTGGGGGGCCTCTGGGGATGAGGGGAGGCCTGGGCAGGTGGGGGCCTCTGGGGATGAGGGGAGGCCTGGGCAGGTGGGGGCCTCTGGGGATGAGGGGAGGCCTGGGCAGGTGGGGGCCTCTGGGGATGAGGGGAGGTCTGGGCAGGTGGGGGGCCTCTGGGGATGAGGGGAGGCCTGGGCAGGTGGGGGGCCTCTGGGGATGAGGGGAGGTCTGGGCAGGTGGGGGGCCTCTGGGGATGAGGGGAGGTCTGGGCAGGTGGGGGGCCTCTGGGGATGAGGGGAGGCCTGGGCAGGTGGGGGGCCTCTGGGGATGGGAGGAGGGCGCCCCTCTCTGGAGGCAGGAGGCAGACCCAAGGTCTTTCAGGTGCCGTCTGTGGTGCTTTTGGCTGAAAGGGAGTCGTTTGCACAGCCACAGGGCCAAGAGCGTTGCCGTCTGGCCCTTCAGGGAAGTGTGGAGACACTGTCCATGGCTGCGGGCGGGCGCGCAGTGGGTCTGCAGGGGAGCAGCCTTTTCTGGCCCACTGGGTGCGGCACGCACCTGCCCCCACTGACATACCTGGAACTGGCAGCCGGTGGTGTCCACAGCGAGGGCTGACCTGGGATGGACGGCTCCTCCCTCCTCTGTCCTCCACAGTGGACCGTCCCAGCCCAGCTTGTCCATGTGGCCTGAGCGGAGGGGTTCCACCCCTTCCTGGGGGGCCAAGAAAGGTGGCAGCAGGCCAGGAACTTGACATGGCCTGCACTCGGTGGCCCCCTGCCATCTTGCAGGTGGGAGGTGCAGAGCGCACAGGGTGCCCGCTCCCACTGCTGACAGACAGACGGGGCCCAGTCACAGCGCAGGGTGCCCGCTTCCCACTGCTGACCAGATGCACACACAGCGCACAGCAGCTTTTGTTGTGGGGCCAGGGCTTGTTCCCACAGCTAGTAGTGAAGGGCAACCTGAGTCTGGTACAGGGCGGGTAGGGCCCAGAGCCTCTGAACCTGGTGCCGCTCTGATTCTTGGCTTCAGGTGTGGGAGCCGAGCTGTGCAGGGATTCTGGGGCGCTCACCTGGGACACCATGGCTTCAGGTGTGGGAGCCGAGCTGTGCAGGGATTCTGGGGCGCTCACCTGGGACACCATGGCTTCAGGTGTGGGACCCGAGCTGTGGATGGATTCTGGGGCGCTCACCTGGGACACCATGGTTGACCCTGTGATGGCTTCTGTAGATCCGAGAAACCGGGGAGAGACCCAGCAACGAGGAAATCATGCGCTTTTCCAAGTTGTTTGAGGATGAGCTGACCCTGGACAACCTCACGCGGCCGCAGCTGGTGGCGCTGTGCAAGCTGCTGGAGCTGCAGTCCATCGGCACCAACAACTTCCTGCGCTTCCAGCTCACCATGAGGCTGCGGTCCATCAAGGCTGACGACAAGGTGAGCCCCCAGGCGCCTGCCTTTGCTGTTGTGGAGCACCATGCTCTGGTCATAAGAATTCTGGTCTTGGCCGGCACCGTGGCTCAATAGGCTAATCCTCCACCTGTGGCGCCGGCACACCGGGTTCTAGTCCCGCTCAGGGCGCCGGTCTGTCCCGGTTGCCCCTCTTCCAGGCAGCTCTCTGCTGTGGCCTGGGAGTGCAGTGGAGGATGGCCCAAGTCCTTGGGCCCTGCACCCCATGGGAGACCAGGAGAAGCACCTGGCTCCTGGCTTCGGATCAGCATGGTATGCCAGCCACAGCGCACCGGCCGCGGTGGCCATTGGAGGGTGAACCAATGGCAAAAGGAAGACCTTTCTCTCTGTCTCTCTCTCTCTCTCTCTCTCACTGTCCACTCTGTCAAAAAAAAAAAGAATTCTGGTCTTGTCGTTGGGACGTGGGCGGAGCGTGCAGATGTGTGAGTGTCTACAATAGTCGGTGTGGCCTCAGTGTTCATGGGTGCAGTGGCTGCTTGGTGGGCCATCAGTGCGTGGTTTAATGTAGGTTGTTGCCCTAGGCCCTTGAAGCGGTGGCCTTAGGGCAGGCATTGGCGTCGTGGTGAAGGCCCCAGGCCGCATCCTGTTTTGCAGTGTCTGGACTTCAGGCCTGCAGGGGCCTCTGGGGGCTGAGCACACCTGGACTGGGGGCCCCAGAAGCCGATCCCTGTCGGGCCCCCTCTTCGTGCCGTGCAGCAGAGGACAGAGGTGCAGCCAGGTCACGGGATGATGACGGTGTGCTCTTCTGAAGGAGGGACCCGCTGGCGCACCCTGGAGGCTGCTTGTGGGGCCTCGTTGGCATTTGTCACAGCTGCATACCTGTCTACAGTTGTCTCAGAAAGTCTGCTTTCCTAAAAAGATTGATTGATTTGAAAGAGAGTTACAGAGAGAGAGAGAAAGAGAGAGAGAGAGAGAGAGAGATCTTCCATCTGCTGGTTCACTCCCGAAATGGTTGCAATGGCCAGAGCTGGGCCAGTCTGGAGCCAGGAGCCAGGAGCTTCCTCTGGGTTTCCCACCCGGGTGCAGGGCCCCAAGCCCTTGGGCCATCTTCTACTGCTTTCCCAGGCCATAGCAGAGAGCTGGATTGGAAGTGGAGCAGTCGGGACTAGAACTGGCACCCATGTGGGATGCTGGTGCTACAGGCAATGGCTTTACCCACTATGCCACAGTGCTGGCCCTGGAAAATCTAATTTTTAAAATGGGGTTGGTGTAGGGCCAGCACTGTGGTGTAGTGGGTTAGCCCACCACCTGTGGCACCGGCATCCCATATGGGTGCTAGTTGGAGTCCTCGCTGCTCCACTTCCAATCCAGCTCTCTGCTGCGGCCTAGGAAATCCATGGAAGATGGCCGGGTCCTTGGGCCCCTGCACTCACATGGGAGACCCAGAAGTGGCTCCTGGCTCCTGGCTTCAGATTGGCACAGCTCCGGCCTTTGCAGCCTTTTTGGAAATGAACTAGTGGATAGAAGACCGACCTCTCTCTCTCTCTCTCTCTCTCTCTCTCTCTGCAACTGCCTTTCAAATAAGTAAATAAATTTTTTAATAATAATCATAATAAAACATAAAACAGGACTGGGGATGCCACCTGTGTCCCAGGCTGGTGAGGAGGCTCGCAGGGTGAGAGGGGCTGTGGAGCTGCCTGCCCCAGACCAGCGGGCCTCTCCGTGTCTCCGCTCTCCTCACTGTTGCTGCCTGTGGGTGTCTGTGTTCTGCCTTTTCCAATTGGGGTCACCCTGACCTCGGGCAGAGGTGGGGGAGAGGAGGTCCCCTGAGGGCCCCTTTAGAGTGTCAGGACCAGACAGAGCGCCGTTGTTTCTCAGAGCGTCCCTGGCCCTCTGTCTTCCCAGGGCCCTGAGCCTGCCCTTGGTTCTGGTGCCGCGTGCCCAGAGTGGACCCTGTGGGGCCTTGTCTTGGACTTGCAAAGCCTGTTGGGAAAGTCACTTCTGATGGGGTGCGCCTTTCTGTTACGTCAGCCACGGCGACGCACCCAGCGGCCTCGCCCAGTGACGTTTGGTGCTCTTTTGCAGCTGATTGCCGAGGAGGGGGTGGACAGCCTGAACGTCAAGGAGCTGCAGGCGGCGTGCCGGGCACGGGGCATGCGGGCCCTCGGCGTCACGGAAGACCGGCTGCGGGAGCAGCTGAAGCAGGTGCGTGGCCAAGCGCTGAGGGCGTGTGGGCGGTTGCCTCCAGCTCCAGGTGGGCCGGGCCGGCCCTCGGTCCGCAGGCCCAGGTGCCCCATGTCCTTGCCTGCCAGTAGCTGGGCCCTGCTCTGCCCCCCCTTCATCTGCTTGTGGGTGGCTGTGCTTCCCTTTTGCTTTGGGTTTGGTTGGTTTTAGAGCTTCGTTTGCTCCTCTTGCCTGCTCCGACGTGGTGGGGTTGGTTGAGGTCCTTCAGGTCCCAGGCAGGGTCACAGTCGGACCATCTGAGGTCTGCGTGCTGTGGCCCTGAGCAGTCCTCGGTGCCCGTGGGCTCGGGCTCAGCACGTGCTGTCTTCGTCGGCAGCTCGAGTGCCAGGTGTGTGTGGCGCCTGTGTCACAGTGGGCAGGTTGTCTGGCATCCGTGCCTCGCATCGGAGGCACAGGGTTTCCGCCCTGCCACGGCCCGTGCCCTCCTGCAGCTGCTGCCTCTCCCAGCCTTGCCCCCGTGCTGCACAGGCCGTGACAGATCCCAGGCAGCGCCTTCTCCGGCGGGGCGTCCCTGCGCTTCTCCTGGCCTTCAGCAGGCGCAGTGGGGCGTGAGCAGCTTTGCGCAGCGTTGAGCGGGGTTCCCTACCCAGACTGCTGGGCATCGGCCATGGGAGACTGTGGCGGGTGGGGCCTACGGGGGCGCCTGTGCCCCTGCTGCCGCGCCGGCCTTCCGCCTGTTCTTGGGTTTCTTCTCGTTTCCCCCGTGTTCAGTCTGCGTCCGAGCGTTGGCCCCATCTTTTTTCTCCGTTTGAAGGTGCCTTGGTGTCACTGGAGTGGCTTGCGACACCGCGTGGGCTATGGGAGGCCTGCACGTGGTGGATATAGAAGGAGCCTGCAGAGCGCCTCCCCGACCCCCTAGTCACCAGTTTCCTGGGCTGTTGCTGAGTGCAGGGCGTGGCCGTCGCCTGCCTTGCAGGTGTGAGGCGACCGGGCAGACCAGCACCAGGCCCTGCCGGCCTCAGAGCTGCTCATTCTGCAGGCGGCACCCCTCTTCTCCCCAGCCAAACCCAAGCAGCAGCAGAAAGCTCCAGGCAAAAAAACTGGGTCCCCCTCCCGGCGACGTGGGTGGGCCGTGGGTGAGCTTCACGGGACACGCTGTGTTGGGTTCTAGTGGCTGGACCTTCACTTGCATCAAGAGATCCCCACGTCGCTGCTCATCCTGTCCCGAGCCATGTACCTCCCAGACACCCTGTCGCCTGCTGACCAGCTCAAGTCCACGCTCCAGACCCTCCCAGAGATTGTGGTACGTACGGGCAGCCCTGGCAGCACCCCCGGGGCCCATGCGTGCACCCACTCCTCTGCCGGCCCTCATGTGGCAGCTGCTCAGCGCCTGGGCAGGTGGGAGACACGGCGTGGTCAGCATCTTGCCAAAAACAGTGCCTGTGCCCATCCTTTCTGAGCTCCTGGGGGTCTGGGCACAGAAGGTGACCCCGGAGTGCAGGGTGGGGGGTGCGGGGGACGTGGGGGCTGCGCCTCTGGGGCTCGCTCACGGCCTCACTTCTCTTGGCAGGCCAAGGAAGCCCAAGTGAAGGCAGCGGAGGTGGAAGGCGAGCAAGTGGACAACAAGGCCAAACTGGAGGCCACGCTGCAGGAGGAGGCGGCCATCCGGCAGGAGCATCGGGAGAGGGAGCTGCGGGAGGCGGCCCAGGCGGCAGAGGCGGTGGTGAGCAGCTGGCTGGGTCCCGAGCCGTCCTGGCGCGGCTCCCTGGAATCTGCCCGTGTCCGTGCTGTAGGACCCCCACCTCTGCTTCACTTGTGTTGTCCTTCCGAGTAGAGAGTGGGGTAGGCCGGCGCCGTGGCTCAACAGGCTAATCCTCCGCCTTGCGGCGCCGGCACACCGGGTTCTAGTCCCGGTCGGGGCACCGGATTCTGTCCCGGTTGCCCCCCTTCCAGGCCAGCCCTCTGCTGTGGCCCAGGAGTGCAGTGGAGGATGGCCCAGGTGCTTGGGCCCTGCACCCCACGGGGAGACCAGGAAAAGCACCTGGCTCCTGGCTCCTGCCATCGGACGAGCGCGGTGCGCCGGCCGCAGTGCGCCGACCGCGGCGGCCATTGGAGGGTGAACCAACGGCAAAGGAAGACCTTTCTCTCTGTCTCTCTCTCTCACTGTCCACTCTGCCTGTAAAAAAAAAAAAAAAAGAGAGAGAGTGGGGTAGGAGTGCTGGGGGCCGGGGGCCAGAGCTCAGGAGGGGCTCCCCGGGGAGAGTGCCGCAGAGGACATCACTGGGCTGTCGCCTTCACTCTTCGTGCCAGTCGGCACCTGGGTTAAGGGTTACCGTGGGGGCCTACCTACTCCTCAAGCCCTTTGTCTTGGGCTCCCCCAGAGGTGGGCTACACCTTGCTCCTTGAGCACAGAGGCTCTGGTGGGTCACAGGCTCCCTGCGCTGTGCTGGCCCCGAGTGACTGGGTCCATGGTGGACCTAGCCGGCAGTGCTCTGCTGTCAGCCCCCGGGCCCTCAGCTTTGGCCAGCAGCACGCACGCTGCGTGTGGAGCCTGCGGCCAGGCTGCCGAGTAACTGCAGGTGTGCCTCCGGCCTTTCAGAAAGACGTCGAGCCGGAAGGAGTGGAAGCTGCCCCCGGGAGGCCAGGGGCCAAGCTGCAGCCAGAGGCCCCGGATGTGATCCTGCCGTCTGAGGTTCTGAAGGACACTGCACCTGTGCTGGACGGCCTGAAGGTGAGCCGCACCATTCCAGGGAAGGAGGCCTGGGCTCCTGGCAGCAGGCTCCCGAGCAAAGTGCTGGGTGGGGCCAAGGACAGGCCAGGGGCGTCCCTGGGCAGCTGGAGCCCTGTGAGTGGGGGCCGGAACAGGCAGCGCCAAGCTCTGGGCACCAGGTCCTGGTGGTAAGGCCACTACAGCTTTGGTGCCAGCCCATGGAGGCCCACCTGGTGTCACCTGCCTGGCGACATGCGTCGCATCCCGCGGGCACACACCTTATAGTGCCTCAGCTCCCATCCAGAACCCCCAGCAGGCTCCAGCTACGCAGCCCTCGGGGTGCCGTGGGCACAGGAAGAAGGCGGAGCCTGGCAGCCGAGTGGGAGACACACCTAGCCAGAGGCCGCATGTGGCCCAGACAGGAGTGGCCAGCACGGGGAGGCGGGGGCACAGCTGAGGGCTCCTGGGCAGCGTGGGTGGGCGGTGCCCTTGCTAGGAACAGTGCCAGGAGGGGCGGGGGGACCTGTCACAGGGACCTTCGAGGACTGAGGGGGGAGGGGCCTAGGTGAGGGCCGCAGGCAGGAGAAGTGTCCTCAGGACGGGACCAGGCCTGAGTCCTGTGACGAGCGCAGGGGAGAAAGCCCCGCAGCTCCCTGGGGAGGCCGAAGCCTCGTGGCAGCTCCTCTGGAACACAGCCGCTGTGGGAGGTGGGATTCCTGTGCCAAAGGCCTGGGGAAGGCGCGTGCCCACCTGCTGAGGGTCCTCAGCCCCACGACAGCCGTGTGGCATGGTCAAGGCTGGAAGAAGGCCAGTGCAGGGCGGCAGTTCTGGGGATCCCGGCCAAGCTGTCCTCAGCCCCACCCGGCACTTTGCTCACCAGGGGTGGCCGAAAGACGATGGGGGCCAAACACTCCTCCAGAAGTGGGGTGCTGGGCCGCCAGGGCTCAGACGTAAGGGGTACAAGGTTGGGGAGGGCGGCAGCACAGGCTTCTGGAAGGATCCACGCGGCCAGCCAGCACGGAGGACAGCCTGTGTGCTCCGGGCAGCAGCTGAGTTCCTCCTCCAGCGAGTCCAGCTGGGCTGCAGAGGAAGTCCAGAATCGGCAGGAGGGCTCCTCACTCGTAAAGACTTCATGTACTTGAAGAGCCGAACAACAGAGGGGCGATCTTTCCCACTGGTTGCCCTCCCCAGATGGCCACAACAACCAGGGGTCCTGCTCTCACACGTGTGTGGCAGGGGCCAGCACTTGGGCCGCCTTCCACTGCCTTCCCGGGCGCATGAGCAGGGGGCTGGATTGGCGCTGATACGGGCTGGCGCCGTGACACTCGGGCTCTGAGGGTTTCTCAGAAGCACATCCTTTCATAAGTCACGGTAGGAGATGTGGTTCGTGGGAAAGAAGCTGTACAAAGTGGGAAAGACAGGCTCCTGCTCCCGCAGCGAGGGCACGCCGGGCATTCCCAGTGGGACCCGCCTTGCTCGGGAGGTCCCGCGGGTGCTATTTGTGTGAGACCAGCATGGAGGGACCAAGTTTGTGACAGGCAGGAAAGTGCATGGAAACACCAGAGCCCACTTGTCCTGTGGCCGGGCGTGGCCTGCACTCATGGATTTGTTCAGGGCATAAGAATCGGCTGCAGGGGCTGGCGCTGTGGCATCATGTGGGTACCGGTTCGGATCCCAGCTGCTCCACTTCCGATCCAGCTTTCTGCTGTGGCCCTGGAAAGCGGTAGAGGATGGCCCAAGTCCTTGGGCTCCTGCACGCATGTGGAAAACCAGGAGGAAGCTCCTGGCTTTGGATTGGCCCAGTGGCCATTGTGGCCATTTGGGGGGTGAACCAGCAGCAGGAAGATATTTCCCTCTGTCAACTCTGCTTTTCAAATAAATAAGTAAATTTCTTTTTTAACAATGAATTTTGGACTTTTTAAAAAAAATGTATTTACTTATTTAAGAGTCACAGACAAAGAGGGAGAGAGAAAGAGGGGAGAGGGAGAGGAGAGAGAGAGGAAGGGAGTGAGAGGAAAGAGAGAGGGTCTTCCATTTGCTGGTTCAGTCCCCAGATGGCCACAGCAGCTGGAGCGACGATCCAAAGTCAGAAGCCAGGACCTTCTTCCAGGTCTCCCATGTGGGTACCTAGGACCTGGGCCATCTTCCACTGCTTTCCCAGGCCCATCAGCAGAGAGCTGGATCGGAAGTGGAGCAGGTGGGGCTTGAGCTGGCGGCCATATGGGATGCTGGTGCTGCAGGCTGGAACTTTAGCCCACAGCACCACAACACTGGTCCCCCAATAAGTAAATCCTAAAAAAGAAAGGAAGTAGAGCAGCCAAGAGTTGAACTGGTGCCTGTGTGGGACGCCGGCCGGCGTGGCAGGTGGTGGCTTCACCCCTTACACTAAAACACCAGCCCCGGGACCAGCACCGTGGCTCACTTGGCTAATCCTCCACCTGCGATGCCAGCATCCCATATGGATACCGGTTCTAGTCCCGGTTACCCCTCTTCCAGGCCAGCTCTCTGCTGTGGCCCGGGAGTGCAGTGGAGGATGGCCCAAGTGCTTGGGCCCTGCACCCCATGGGAGACCAGGAGAAGCACCTGGCTCCTGGCTTCAGATCGGCGCAGCGCTGGCTGTGGTGGCCATTTGGGGAGTGAACCAACAGAAGGAAGACCCTTCTGTCTCTCCCTCTCACTGTCTATAACTCTGCCTGTCAAAAAAACAAAAACAGAACAACAAAAACAGCTCCTATTTGTTTTAAAGGTTATTTTATTTATTTGAAAGGTAGAGTTACAGAGAGATCTGCTGGTTCACCTCTCAAATGGCATCAGGATGGGGCTGAGCTAGGCCAAAGCCGGGAGCCAGAAACTCCATCCAGCTCTCCCATGCGGGTAGCAGCGGCCCAGGCGCTTGGGCTGTCTTCTGCGTCCTTCCCAAGCACGTTAGAGGGGCTGGACCGGAAGTGGTGCTCATGTGGGCGGTGGTGCCTCAGCACCGGCCCTCACGGCAGCTCCATTGCACGTGTGTGTCGCTAGTTGTCTGACTTTCCAGCAGGCCCGGTATGTGGGCGTGAGCTGAGAACGTGTGAGAGAGGACCAGACGCAAGGAGTGAGGGAGGTGTCCCTGCTCTGGGCTCCGCGGCGCACGGAGCTTGCCCGATTGGGGGGAGCCAGCCACTCCCTCTGCTCACGCCACATCTCCTTCCCAGGAAGAGGAGATCACCAAGGAGGAGATCGACCTCCTGAGCGACGCCTGCTCGAAGCTGCAGGGGCAGCAGAAGCCCCTGACCCGGGAGAGGGAAGAGCTGGAGCTGCTGAAGGGGGACGTCCAGGACTACAGTGAGGTGGGCATGGCCGCAGGCACTGCAGGAGAGCACCAGCTGTGAGCACGGGGCTCACCGGGGCTCACCTGGGGCAGGGGGAGGACCAGCTGTGAGCACGGGGCTCACCTGGGGCAGGGGGAGGACCAGCTGTGAGCACGGGGCTCATGGGGCGGGGAGAGCACCAGCTGTGAGCACAGGGCTTAGCCGGGTGGGGGGAGGACCAGCTGTGAGCCAGGGGCTCACTGGGGTGCGTGTGTATTGACTCAGTCGGGAGGCAGAGCGAGCTCCCACCGATGCCCCGGTTTTTCACGAATGCTTTCTGGTGGTTTTCCACAGCCGCTCTGGCTGGGCCTCTCTGCTCGGGGGTCCACACCCTGCTGTGGACGAGCAGCCGCCCGTAGGGGCTGAAGGCTCGCTCTCGTTCACGACGCCCACGTGGCGAACCACTGGGTGAATGCCGTCTCCCACGGCTCCCTCGGGAAGGCGACTGGGGTGGAGACGGACGGTGATCGGCCACAGGGCCGATTCAGGATGATGCCGCTCCTCCGCTGTACAAATGTCAGGACTAGTGAGATCAGGGTGACGTAGAAGCAGGGGTAGGGCCTCACGGCCCTCCGCGCCGGTGCGTGCCGACAGCTCAGCAGCCCCCTCTGTCGGTCGCGTTAGGACCTGCAGGAGATCAGGAAGGAGCTCTCCAAGACCGGGGAGGAGAAGTACGTGGAGGAGTCGAAAGCCAGCCAGCGCCTGACGAAGAGGGTGCGGCACATGATCGGGCAGATCGACGGCCTGATCGCGCAGCTGGAGGCGGGGCCGCAGGCCGGCTCGCCGGGCCCCGCCTCGGCCACCTCCACAGGGTGAGTGTTGGCAGGACTGGCGCCCGCCTCCAGGTGCTTTGCTGGGACCTGAGCTCGGGCCTTTCCGACCCAGTGTCCTGTGGCCGCTGAGCCTGGGTGCCGTCCGCCGGCGGCCCAGGCTGCACCACTCGCACCTTCTTGGGGTCTTTGTGGTGGTCCTGATGACCTCGTCCACGCCCACCCCCAGCTGTGGGGCCCGCTCCCGCTGCTCCCTCCCCACGCACACCCCACCGGGCATCCCAGCGGAGCCAAATGCCAGCTCTGCCCTAGGGCAAGCGGCCTGGCTGCCGGAGTCCTGCTTCTGCCCAGGCCCCTGCTCCCATCACCTCCCTGAGCTGGGGGAAGCAGCGACCAGGCCCACCACGGCCACCACAGGGGCTCCCCCACCCTGCGGCGCCTGGGCCTGGGGGCCACTGCACTTGCAGCCGGGGGGGAGAGGGGGTGTAGACTCGCACGGGAGGCCCTGGGCCCAGTGTGTTGCTCATCGCAAGGGAGGGGGCAGGTGAGGGCGGCGTGGGAGCACTGGGTGGTGGGGCTGCGGGCAGGCTGTGCCTCGACCCCCCTCCACCCCCCACCCCCCATGCAGGGAGAACGTCATCAGTGTCACTGAGCTCATCAGCGCCATGAAGCAAATCAAGGACATTCCGGAGAGCAAACTGCTCAGCCTGGCCTCGGCCCTGGGGGAACACAAGGACGGCAAGGTCAACATTGACGACCTGGTCAAGGTGGGTGTCAGCGGCCCCTGCTCCCGAGGCCTCGGCTGCAAGAGAGATCAGCCAGCCAGGTCCCCTGTGGTTCTCGGTGTCTCCCAGCCACAGGGGTGCCGGCTCCGCTCCCACAGTGCGTGGCAGCCGTCAGGAGACTGCTGGGGCTGTCCCTCGGGTCCTGGCCCCCAGGCTCCTCCCCAGAAGGGGCAGGGGTGAGTCTGGGGTGTGTACACCTGCTGTGGTCTCCACCCAGGGCCTGAGAGGGCAGCCCAGGAGACCTGGGCAGCGGCTGCGTGGGAAGCAGTGTCCTGGGCTGGGCTGGCCCGCCTTCATGCTCCTGCCTGGCTCCCGGGGAGTCTGGCAGCTGCGTGCTTTTCCCAACGTGTGTACACCGTCTTCCAAGACTGCATCAGGCACGCGTGCCGAGCCCAGTCTCTCCTCGGTGTGCGGGTGTGCACAGAGGGCGTGAGTGTCCCCGAGGTGTGCTGTGCTGGCCAGGGCCCCTGCCGGGGTGTGTAGAACCAGGCCTGGCCTCTGGGGGACCGGGGGCCTCGGGGGGCACGGTGCGGAGGACAGCCTGCGTGCTGGGCCGGAGCCACGCTGAGTCCCTCTGTCCCTTCCTGTGTGGCAGGTGATCGAGTTGGTGGACAAAGAAGACGTGCAGGTCTCCCCCAGCCAGGTGGCCGAGATCGTGGCGACGCTGGAGAAGGAGGAGAAGGTGGAGGAGAAGGAGAAGGCCAAGGAGAAGGCGGAGAAGGAGGCGGCCGAAGCGAAGAACTAGGCTGCCCTGGCTCGGCCACGCGCCCACGCCTGCCCGTCCCGCACTGGCCGCACGAGTGGCACGTCTAGGATTTTGTCTGGAATAAATCAGAAACTTCCGTAATGAAGTCATTTTTAATTTTCATCATTCCATGAAGATCAAGTCAGTGTGGAATCCCTGAGCCCTTCCAGGGAGCCGTGTCTGGACGCACACTGGCTCCGGCCAGGCTGGACAGGAGGCCGCCTCCCTGAGTGTGCCCTCTGTCCCTGCAGGAGAGCCCAGGTGGGCTGGGCGCACAGGCAGCGGCATCGGCGGGGAGTCGGCGGACACTCAGCTGCCCCGCCCTGGACGCCGGCGCAGTCTGCGAGCACAGTCCCGTCCGTCCTGCCGGCCCCGTGCCAGCTGCGTGCCAGCCCCAGTGTGTGTTGGTTGACCTTTGATTTTCATCCGGTCCTGTAGCCAATCAGCTGCGATGTCGGTGGTGGCCAGAGATGCCAGCAAGTGCTTCTGTCTGGTGCCCAGCGGGGCTTCCTGCGGCTTCTCTCGCAGTCCCCAGCCAGCGCGCACCTCAGGCAGGAACGAGCAGAGGCCATGCGGTGCTGGGCGGGACCCTCGGCCCCTGTCCCACGTGGGGGCCGTGGAGAGCAGCCTCGCCGCCCCCTCCCCCCACTGCACCCCACTTGTCCTTACAGAGGGTCCCAGACGTGGCGCGCTGGGACGTGAGGCTTTTCTTGGAAACCTGGCGGAACAGGCGTCGGAGGGCGCCCTCCACTCGCACCGTGCTTGGAGTCGCTGGGAAGGAGCAGGTGTGGGGCCTGGTGTTGAGCCCCTCCCTCAGCACGTGCCCTCCGCGCAGGCCGTGGCCTCTCCTCGCTGGTTGGTTTCCCTGAGTTGGCTTTATTTATTGCAGCAGAGAGTGTCCAGGGACAGGCCCAAGAACGAGAGCTGTGTGACAGGTTTCTGCTGAAGGCACTGCCTTGGAGGGCTTTGCGGGCTAGGACGGCCGTGCCCCGAGTTTCCCGCGCCCACTGCCCATGGGTTGGTGAGCTTGGCCCGTGGCCTGCAGAGCCGAGTGGGTCTGTCTGGACTCCACACATCCAGGGCACCGTCTGTTATAGACGACCCGGCAGTGGTTCTTACGGGGGTCTTGGGGCCGGCAGGAGGCAGCCCTGTGCTGTGTGCCAGGCCGCATGAGAACACAGGGACCTGGGGGTCTGCTTTGGTGTGGTGTGGGCTGGTACTGGTGACGCGCCAGCCCCTCAGCCTGGGTCCAGCAGCCCGGCCTTGCCTTCAGCTTCCTTCGATGGTGGCCGCCTTACGTAGCTTCAGGCCCGTCCAGGCCTCCTGCCCATGCCCCTGCCCTGCTGGTGGGCCGCAGGAGGCCTCTCTGGCCGGTCGTTGCACTCCGTGCCTCACTGGCCTGGGCCCTGTGCTAGCAGCCAGCGTGTGGTGGTGTTTTCTAGACTTTGATGTAGGAATGATTTAATAAAAAGTGCCATCTCATTGTCTGCCTGGTGACAGTTTGTCCAAGCTGTGGCCGCATTGCCTGGTTGTTCTCCAGGGCTCCCGGCACCCCACTCGACACCCAGGGACCTCGGGGTGGGGTGCTGCCAGCCTCAGACAACAGGGACCTCGGGGTGGACAGACCCCAGGCTCCTGGTGGGCCAGTGCTGCCCAGGGACCCAGCTGGGAGGTCTCAAGACACCTGAGAGCCTGTTGGGGACTAGGCCCCATCTGTGGGTGCCTGGGCGGGCAAGGGGAGGGTCCCAGCAGCAGGACAGGCATGGCGTCTGCCTCCCGCCTCCCTATTCCGTCTGTGGGCAGACTGCCCCTCCCCACCGCAGAGACGCCTGTGGGCTTCGTCCCTGGTTCCCTGGAATGGGTGTGTTCATGCCCACGGGTGCCCCCTTGGAGCCAGGCCTGAGTGTATCAGGAGCCTGAGCCGGACCACGGTGGGTGGCTCGAGCCGCCCCTGGCCGCAGCAGAAGAGCTTATGCACGTCCTGGCCACAGCAAGGACAGCGGATGTCCCAGCCGGAGGAAGCTCGCTGTGAGCAGTGACCAGAAACCAGCAGCCATGCGAGTCTGGAGACCGCTGCGGGAATAGTGGAGGACGGCCCTGCCTCCCTGGGCATCCTGCGACGGGGCCCACGTTGGGTAGTACAGGATGCAGCTGCCCCGATGTAGCACTAGGGGGCGCCTGAGCCCTGCCTCTGCCTGCCCAAGGGGGTCACAGTCCAGGGCTGAGGGGCCTGTCTCCTCGCCTCCTCCCCTGCTGCCAGGTGAGGCCTGTGCTGCTCAGGTCGTCTGGCCCTGGGTCCCCAGGACGTGGTTTCTGGGCAGGCTGGAGGGGAGGGGGTGAGGGCCAGCACAGGGCTGAGGGTGTGGGGGCTAAGAAGCCCTTGTGAGTGCCCCACACCAGGCTTGTAGCTGCCCCCAGATCACAGACTTCCCGGGGGTTTGGTGGGATTGATGACCCAGAACCAAGACCCGGACAGCCTCCCCCGAGGTGAGTGGACAGCAGAGGGCGCCCCTGTCCCCGGGCCTCCAGGAAGCCGCCTAGCCTGCCCACCACAGATGGCCCTGCTGCCTACCCCCACCCCGGCCCTCAGCTCCCCTGCGGCCGAGGCAGGGCCCACCCAGCAGCATCTGCCCAGACAGGCCTGGGAGGGCGAGGGGAGCCGGCAGGACCGGAGCAGCCGTCACCCTCCCAGGGGCGTGGCCGGAGTCAGTGGGGCCAAGCAAGGGCTCAGAGCAGCTCCAGAAGCCACCCGCCCCTGAGTGAACCCACAGCTGGGCAGCTGAGCTGGGGGCAGCCACAGGGCTCCACGGCCCACCCCCCGGACACTGCTCCTGCCGTCCCCAGCCTCGGGCCCCCAGCCTCAGTTCTGCCTGCCAGCAGCGGGGGCCTGGGAGCGTCCTCCCCCTCACTGCCCCTCATGGGGACACCTGACAGGCAGTGGGAGGGGACAGGGACTGCCCAGGGTCCCGAAACAACAGAAGCGAGGAGGCACCAGGCAGAGCTCGGAACCGGTCGTCTTTATGTTCTGGAAAGTATGTCGGCTGGGTTAACACAGCCACACCCACCATCGGGGCCTGGCAACCCTGCCCACTGGGCCACTGGGCCCCGCCCCGCTGGCCGCGCAGGGACAGCCGGCCACCCAAACAGTACAAAAAGGAAGAAACTCGACCGGCAGCTTTCACTCCCAAGCTTTGAAAGGTAGCAGCCCAGGCTGTAAAAGTCTAGAAGCGTTGCGCAAGAAGTGTTAAGTCTACGGCAAATGCACCTTGTAAAAACGCAATAAATTACACATATAGATAGATATAAACTCGTAGCATCTGACAACACCGAGCCTGCACGCAGGGCCGGCCTCCCCGCCCGCCACAGGCAGCAATTAGCAGGGTTGGTGCGGAGATACCAGCTTGCCTTGAAGTCAAAAACCAAACCCTCCAGAACTCTCATTTCCCCGCCAGAGACGGCAGAGGGCAAAGAGCCGTCCGCACGGATCCACCTCCGCGGCGAGCGCAGGGCCTCGGCCGGCTCCGCTGTGAATAAGTTAAAAGGGGCCGGGGCGGGGCCGGGGGTCTGGGGGTCGATAAATATCCAGGTCCAGGTACAATTTTTAGAACAAAACTGCAGTGCCAGGAAATCCCTCGCGCCCCGCGGGCCTCTGCGTGGGCGGCGCCAGCGGCCCCCTCCTTCCGGACACGGAGGTCCACACTCGCGGAGGTCCACACTCACGCGCTTCCGGAAGAAGCCTGCCGGGCAGAGGCCCAGGCTCCCGCCTTCAGGTACCCGTAATCTGTCTCGGAGCCCCCGGGCAGGGCAGGCTCAGCTCGGCCCCGGCCGCCCCTCCCTCCCAGGGGTCTGGCGGTGGGGGTCGTCCCCTACATTCTACTTCTGGTCCCCTCCGTGCTGCTGTCCTTGTCCGCGGCCTCGGGACAGAGCCACACACGCACACACGCGCGCGCACACGCACGCGCACCCGAGGCCAGGGCACTGGGCAGCGGCGGCAGGGTGGGCTCTCAGGGCCCTTCAAGTCCGCGGGCCCCCGCTGCCGGGGAGCGCGGGGGGCAGCAGGTCGTGGGTGAACACGGAGTCGTCCCCGGAGGAGCTGGCGCTGGGGCTGCCCTGGCCGCCCGGGGAGTACTGCTCGAAGGGCGCCGACAGGTCCAGGTACTCCTGCGGGCGCGGGCGGGGCGGGTCAGCGGCTGCCATGCCGGCCCCGCCCCCCGCCCCGCCCCGCCCAGGCGTCCGGCGCTCACGTCAGTGGACGTCACGGTGAGCACGCGGTCCAGGTCCTCCACGAGCTGCTTGAAGGTGGGCCTCTGCGAGGGCGCCGCATGCCAGCACTCCCGCATGATCATGTACCTGCGGGGCGGGGGGGGGGCGCTCAGGCGTGGGGGCGGGCGGTGCTCGCAGGGCGGGGCGGGGCGGGGCGGGGCGGAGCTCACAGGTCGTGCGTGCAATTGGCCGGCTTGTCCATGCGGTGGCCCTCTCTCAGCAGCTTGAACAGCTCCTCCACAGGGATGCCGGGGTACGGCGAGCCCCCCAGCGTGAAGATCTCCCAGAGCAGGACCCCAAAGGACCAGCTGGGGGGCAGGGCAGAGGTCAGCCGCCCAGCCCAGGCCAGCTCCGGCTCCGCCCCCACCCGCCACCCCGGGCCAGCTCCGGCTCTGCCCCCCAGACACCTACACGTCACTCTGGTGGGTGTAGACGCGGTCAAACAGGGCCTCGGGCGCCATCCACTTCACGGGCAGCCTGCCCTGTGAGGGGAGGGAGGGGAGGGGCGAGGCTGTTGGCGGGGGCACTTGGCGGGCACCAGGCCCCCCGCCCCGGGCCGGGCTCACATTGGTGGTCTTCTTGTAGTAGTCGAGGTTGTGCACGTCGCGGGCCAGGCCGAAGTCCGCGATCTTCATCACGTTGTCCTCGGTCACCAGCACGTTGCGGGCGGCCAGGTCCCTGTGGATGCACTGGGGGCAGGGGAGGGGGTCAGGGTCAGCACCTGCGGCAGGTCCCCGTGGCTGCACTGGGCTGGGGGGTCAGGGTCAGCACCCGGCAACGCGGCCTCTGGGCGGCCAGGTCCCTGTGGATGCACTGGGCTGGGGGTGGGGTCAGGGCTCAGCGCACGAGCACATGCCCCCGGCCCCGCCCCCGTACCTTCTGGGAGGCCAGGTACTCCATGCCCCGGGCCACCTGGTAGGCGCAGGACACCAGGTCCTTGAAGGTGAGCTGCTCCTCGGGCGGCCTGCAGGGGGCGAACGAGTAGTCCATGCCCGGAGGCCGGCGCGCCCGCAGGTACTCCCGCAGGTTGCCCTTGGCCGCGAACTCCACCAGCACGTACAGGGGCCCTGCGAGCACGGGGCGCAGCGCTCAGCCGAGCTGACGGGGGGAGGGGGGGCACTCCCCAGGTGGAGGGCCACTCCCCCAGCTCCCACGGCCCTCTGCGTAGCCCCGCCCCCGCGCCCCGCCCGCGGCTCCTACCGCCCTGCGTGCAGGCGCCCAGCAGGTTGATGATGTTCTTGTGCCTCCCGATCATCTTCATCATCTCCATCTCCGACACCAGGTCGGACAGGTCCTTGTCGGTGGCGTCGTCTGCGGGCACGGGGGGGGGCGGCGTCAGGCAGCGCCCCCACCCCGCCCCGCCCCTCCCGGGCGCCCCTCCCTCACCTTTCAGCATCTTCACGGCCACGGTGACGGGCTTGGCGGCCCGGTCCTTGTCGATGCCGATGGCCTCGGCCATGACCACCTGGCCGAAGCAGCCCTCTCCCAGGGGCTTCCCGAGGGTCAGCCTGGCGGCGGAAAGAGACTCCATGCAGCAGGGCCCGTGCCTGCGGCCCGCCCCCGCAGCCCGCCCCGCCCCGCCCCGCCCCGCCGCCGCCACTGACCGGGCGCGGGACAGCTCCCACTGCGGGTCGGCGGGCAGCTCGAGCTCGGACACGTTGGCCAGCGTGGGCCCCTCGGCGGAGGACAGCCGCGCCACGCGCACCAGCGGCGTCGTGGAGTTCATGGACGAGCTGGACTCCAAGGACACCTGCTTGGGTCGGCAGGGGCAGGTTGGGGCCGCACGGCGGGGGCGGGGCAGGGGCGGGGCGGCCGGCGCTGGAACCTCGTAGCTACTTTCTGTTACCTGGCGCTTCAGCGGGAAGCGGGACACCTTGTGCACCGTCGGGGAGCCCAGCCCCTTCTTGGGGGGGCTGCGCAGGCGGCAGAGCGTCACGGCGCCCACCACCAGGATGAAGAGGAAGAAGCCCACGCCGTAGCTGAGGACGCCCGCGTACACGCTGCCCGCCTCGCCGGCCGCCGCCAGCTCCTCCTCGGCTGCAAAGACACGGGCGTTGGGACCCCAGCGTCGGGGGCCCCTGTCGTCCGGAGGCCGCTGCTGCGGTCATGGTGGCCTGGGAGTCAGGAGAGGGCGGGCCCAGGAGCAGAGAGCCCAGCAGAGCCGGCGCAGCCGCACCACCACCCAGGCGCAGGGGAGACGCGGGAGCCGCGGCTGCGCGGGGATGGGAGCCCCCGACCGGGCCGGCGGCTCCCGCGTGCCCGAGCCAGCGGCCCCAAGAGCACAGGAGCAGAGCCAGAAGCAGCAGCGAGCAGCAGTACCTGGCAGCACCACCAGCCACGCAGAGTGATGGGAAAACCCGATAGAATTGCCCGCCAGGCACGTGTACTCCCCCGCATCCTCAAAGGTGACATTGCGCAAAGACAGAACCTCTAGCTCCTTGTCGGTGGTGTTAGCGCCCGCCGTCTACGAGAGAGAACAGAGCGGATAGGCCAGGGCCAGCACCGCCCCACGGGCCCGCGCCAGAGTCCACGACGATCCAGCCAGGCTGCAAGGAAAACGCGCCACCGCCACCTCGGCCGCCGCCACCTCGGCCGCCGCCACGGCCACGGCCCCGGCCCCGAGGGCCCTCCGCCTCGTGCGTCCGCTCCGAGCCCGAAGCCAGTCCCTCCACCGGCGAGTCCTCTGTCCCAGGAGAGCGTCAGGCGGGCGGCAGCGCGGCGCTGCGCGGAGCCGGCATGCGGGGTTAGCGCGGGCTGGGGGGCCAGGCTGGGCAGGCAGGCGCGGGCAGGCGCAGGGCACACGCAAGCAGGTGGCCAGTGGGGCCAGGGGAGCAGGCGGCGGGAGGGCCTGCCAGGGATGCTGGGGGGCGTGGGCAGGGTCGGCATGGGCCGAGGGACGGGGCTCAAAGCAGGTGGTCTCGGCAGGCAGGCTGGTGCTGCTGCTGGTGTTGCGGGCGGAGCGAGCGGGCAAGGACGTGGGGCAGGGAGCGAGCGGGACAGGGGACGTGCGGGGCGTGCAGGCAGGCGACGGCCAGGGCGCCGGAGCTGGAGCTCCGCGTGCCAGGCAGGCGTGGGACAGAGTCGTTACCTGCTTGGGGCCCGTGAACACGCAGCCAAAAGGCCTTCTCGGCCACGCCTATGAAATTGGTGGCTCTACAGAGGTACTCGCCCCCGTCCCGCTCCGACACATTGGCCAGACGCAGGCGCGCATCGGCCTCCACATTCTCACTGATCCAGGACTGCGGGGGACAAGAGACCCGGCTCAGGCACGCCCCCTGGCGGGGGGGCAGCCCCTGCGAGCGAGCCAGGAGGGCCGCCTGGAGGAGGTGTGGAGGCGCCCCAAGGCGGCAGCGGGCTGTGCTTTCGCAAGACGGGGCTGGGCCGGGTTCCCCACCCTGGAAGGCCGGCATCTCAAGGAACAGATGTCTCTCTTTGGGCTCTGAGTGTCGCAAGCTCCCAACTCGGGTGGCCCCCACCCCTGTGGCCGCGGGAACAAAGCAAGGCGGGGAGCGCCAGGGGGGGGCCCCCGCGGCAGCGACTGCCGGTCAGGGCCAGCTCCGCTCTGCAGCGCCACCCTGCTGTATCTCTGGACAGGCTCAGGCGGCGCAGCACGGCGAGGCGCGGGCCTCAGCTTCACCTCCCCACCGTCAGCACGGCGACCTAGGGCGTGCTGTCGGGGTCTCGCCCCCATCCCAGCAGCGCCCACCATCAGCACGGCGACCTAGGGCGTGCCATTGGGGCCTTGGCCCCCCCAGTCTCCAGCGGCACCCACCATCAGCACGGCGACCTAGGGCGTGCTGTGGGGGTCTCACCCCCCACCCCAGGCCCACCTGCCCCTCGCGGCCACCAGTGGCACCTACGACAAGCAAGGTGACCTAGGACATGCCGTCGGGGCCTCGCCCCCATCACAGCGGCCAGCGGTGCCACCATCAGCACAGTGAACGAGGGAGTGCGGTCGGGGCCTTGCCCCCCATCCCAGCGGCCAGCGGCACCTACAGTCAGCTCGGTGACCTAGGGCATGCCGTCTGGGCTTCGGCCCCCACCCTCAGCGGCACCTACGGTCAGCACGATGACCTAGGGCGTGCCGTTGGAGCCTCTCCCCCCACCCCCAGTGTGCCCACCGTCAGCACGGTGACCTAGGGCGTGCCTCGGCTGACCCCCACACCGTCCACCCGCCCCTCGCGGCTGCCAGCGGCGCCCACCTTTAGCACGGTGACGTAGGGCGTGCCGTCGGGGCCCACCTTGCTGCCGTTCACCTCCACGTGCTTCAGCCACTGGATGTGCGGCTGCGCATCGCTGTACACCTTGCAGTGGAACTCCACGTCGCTGCCCAGCACGGCCGTCTGGTTGGCGGGCAGCCCGGCCTGCAGGATGGGCCGGTGCGGGGAGCGCTCTGCGGGGCAGGCGGGGCTCAGTGGCAGCGCCGGGATGCGCCCACCCGGCGGAGGCCCTGGCCCCGGCCCGGCCTGGCGCCCCCGGCTCACCCAGCACGTCCAGCGTGTACGTCTGCCGGATGCTGCCGAACTTGTTCTCCACCACGCACGTGTAGTTGCCGCGGTCCGACGGCACCACGCTCTCCATCACCAGGCTCCACTGCTGGTGCCGTAGCTGCGGGCGCACGCGCAGGCGCGGTGAGCGCCCGGCCCCGCCCCCATCTCAGGCCCCCGCCCCCGGCCCGAGGCCCCGCCCACCTTGATGCCACCGATGCGGTGCTCGCCGCGAAATTCTTTGCCATTCTTCAGCCAGGAGATGGAGGGCGTCGGGTTGCCGGCGGCCGGGCAGCGGAAGCGGACGGTGTTGGCGGCCGGCACCGCCAGCAGCTTCTTGTCCATCCGCTCGGGCCGTGTCCAGTAAGGGGCCCCTGCAGGTGGAGGGGCCCGAGGACGGCTATAGCGGGGCCCAGCCTGACCCCAGCTCTGGCTCCCACCAGCAGCACCCACTGTCCGGGGGTCCACCCTGGCCTAGGAGCCTTCCTCGTGCAAGGCTGACTCCCAGGGGAGCTCACACCCCACGCCCAGGAGGCACAGGCAGGCAGGGAGGCCCAACACCCAGCGCAGGCTCAGCCGGGTGGCAAGCTGGGACCCGCCCTGCCAGCGGCTTGGGGAGGGGAGCCCAGCCACTCCCCTCCATTCCGGGCACCACTGGAGGCCCCACCACCCCACCCTCACCACCCAACTGGTTTTCTCCCTTCCTCGGGGTGGGAGTGGGGGGCTGCTTTCCCGTGCAGGACCTCACTGCCAAGGACTTGCAGTCTCTGAGGGCACAGGCACACGTGGGGAGCAGCCCGGGCAGCCGCCAGAAGCATGCCCACTGCCAGGCGATGCATGGCAGCCCTCCAAGGACCCTCACGGCACGAGCTACAAAGGACCCCAGCAAAGCGCCCGCCCAGGATGGCCCGGGGGCAGAGCCAGGGGCTGGGGTGCAGTGGAGCCGGAATTCGGCCCTAAACGTCCTGGCAGCCGAGGGAAGGTGAACACGGAGGCCCAGCGGCCCCTCGGGACGGGAGCTGCCCACACGGCGGCTCGCCACTCTGCACAGCTCAACAGGCCCCTGGCTAGTCCTCGCCTCCCCGCTCTCGGAGGTCCCAGGCCCTGTCCACACTGTGACTGTACCCAGCGTCCACCCCACCACGTCCTGTCTCTCAGCATCTCAAATCCAGCTGCTCCAAACCCAGAAGCCCCACGGACCCAGACCGGCCCCTCCCTGCTGGGCAGAGGCCACAATCCCCTACTCTCCCACCACCTATCGGTGAGGGGCGTGGCTGGATGGTGGCAGTCGCCCCAGGCAGCAGCCACCTGAGCCCCGCGCCCTGCGGCACACACAGCAGTGGCTGCCCTCCCCTCCAGCCCTGGGGCGACCCAGGCCCCGGCAGGTGGGGAGCAGGCCTCACCTGTGTCTTCGGCCTCATCCTCCCCGTCTTCGTCATCTCCCGAGGACGGAGCCTCTGCGGCAAAGGGGCACGAGGGGGCGCTGGCCGTCTCTCCCTGACCCGCGCCAGGCCCCTCGTCTTTCGGGGGACCCTCCCCTCGGGGCTGGGGTGCTGCGGCCACACAGCCCGGGACCCCTCAGCGGCCTCCCGCTGCCTGGTGCAGCCCAGCAAGCACTCACCGGTCAGCCGCACGACGAAGTGGCACAGCACACGCTGCGTGAGCCGCTGCCGGCAGCTGTAGGCCCCCGCGTCCTCCTGGGAGGCGTTCAGCACCTGCAGCCGTTGAGGCCCGACCAGGATGCGGTCCGAGGACGCCAGCCCCGTGCCGTCCTTGACCCAGACGGTGGGTCCCAGGGGGCCACCTCCAGGAAGGTGGCAGCTCAGCTCCATGGTGTCCCCACTGCCAACGACCACCTGTTCCTGTTGGCTGGGCTCCAACCCGGGCACCCCTGCAGGGGACATGGGACCGTGAGGCGGGGGTCCTGAAGCAACCCAGCACCTCCTGACAGCCCTGAGCAAGGAAGGCCAGGCGGTGCTCAGAGCGGGGGCTGGTGCGCTGGCCAGGACCCCTGACGCCACAGCCCTCGCACACCCGGCCTGGACACCAAAGGGCACCGCTGCACTCCGGGCGCCACCAAGGAAGGGTCCTTCAGCAAAGGGAGCCCTGAGCACCAGGATGGGCTGCACGTGCTGGCGGCTCCGAGCGTCCCCCAGCGCCCCACGCCGAGCGGGGCAGGCAACCCCGAGGCGGCCAGCTGCAGAAGCAGAGCGCGAGCCGGGGGTCTTGGGTCACACAGCCCTTGCCCACAGGGCGGTCAGAGAGAACACGGGGCGGGGGGCAGGAAATGTAGAGGGTACCCCGGGACCGGCCAGTGCGGTCTTGGCCTGTAGGGTGAGAGGACCCAGGTATGGGCGCCTGCCTGCGTGGGCCTGGGGCCACCCCCTGAGGACAAAGGCCAGGGTGGGGGGCCAGTGGGACAGGGCTGGAGCCAGAGCAGGTGAGGAGCTCGGGCTGCCTGGGCCTACAGCTGACAGTGCCGGACGGGCCCGGGGCCTGCTCCTCCCTGGTTCCCAGGGGGACATGAGAGCTGGAACCCCAAGGACGTCCCAGGGCCACAGTGACCGTTACCCCCAGGCCTCCCTTGCCAGGGCCACACAATTCCCCATCAGGCGGCTGGCCTGGGCTTGGGGCCCGGGACAGGGGTGGGTGGTCCCGGGGGCCAGGCCCAGCTGGGCCAGTTGCGCCATCACTTGTCATTCTGCCGACGTATGGCCTAGATTCGAGGGCCCAGCTGCCCACTCTGGCGACAGTAGAGCCCGGCTCCCTGGCCAGGCCCGATTCGGCCTGTCCCTCCACGCGCCCCCCACTCGCCCCAGCCTCCGGCAGGATCCTCCAGCGAGGAGGGCTCACCGCCATCCTGTGCAGTCTCTACGGGAGCTCCCATCCCACAGGGACCCACAGCTCAGGGCCAGACCTCGAGGGGGCCCTGTGGCTGGGGGAGGCTCCTGGCCACAGTGTCCTGCGGGGACCACCCAGCACCAGGAGCTGCTGAGGCCAGGCCCGGGCCCAAAGGCAACAGCTGGCGGATTCCGGTTTGGTCTGGAGTACCACGACAGGTCACGCCGTCCACACAAGGATTCCCTTCAACCTGGTCCAGAGACGGAATCAGAGCGGCCCCCGGGCCAGCCATGCCCGAGACCCCCACCCGTGCCGCCGGAGAGGAGCCAGGCCCCAGCCTGTCCACCCACCCTGTCCGCCAGGTGTCTCAGGGGCCGGGGACCCTGGGCTCTCATCTCCACCTCCCGCACCCAGGGGAGGCCAGCCAGGTGGCCCGGGGAAGGCGCTCTCTTGTCCACTCACCCGGGCACTAGGGCCCAGAGTCAGCAGGTCCCTCCACTCCTGCTCCTCCTGCAGCCCCAGTGTCAAGCCCCAGGGTGCTACCTGTGCCCCACAGAGGGCCCTGCAACCTGGAGAGGCCACAGAGCTCCCCGACTGTGCCTCAGTTTCCCCAACTGCAGCACAAGGTGGGGACTCCCACCTGCCGTCCGAGTGCGCCCTGACGTGGGTCAGGTCACAGCCAGGCCAGGAGTCGAGGCCCCCAGCGTGCAGGGGGCACAGGGCGGGGGTGGCAGCAGAGCCACACCCCCTCACCAGGTGGCTGCTCCCCGGGGTGGGGTCAGCGGCCGAGAGAAGGGAGCATCTAAAGGGTCCTGAGGCTCACCTGCCCACCTCAGTCTCCACCCAGACACATTCCACAGAACTCCTAAACAAGCCAGGAGAGGGAAAGGGGCTGGGGGCCGGGTGCGCTAATGAGAGCTTATCGGGATTATCCGGCCTAATCCCCCAACAACCCCGCCATTATCCGTCCTCCCACACAGGTGAGGAAACCGAGCCCAGCAGGGCAGCGGCCGGCAGGACCCCCTCGCAGGACCCCCTCGGGAGGGCCCCCAGCCCAGCCCAGCCCCACTCCGGCCGCTGACCTGAGGCCTGGGGAAGTGGTGCGGAGGGCCTCCTGGGCGCAGAGGCCGGCTGATCAGGCCAGGTTAATGAACCACCAGGAGGCCTGCTGGGCTCAAAGTCCAGCCCTGCCAGGAGGGGGTGGGGAGGCTGCAGCTGCCTTCTGGAGAGAGGTCCGCACCCACCCAACCCGGCCAGGGACCCTCCTGGCTCCCATGGACCCAGCCTCCCAGCACCTGAGAGCCACTGCCAGGCGCCCACGGCGGAAGACACGGCCCCCGTGGAGACGGAGGCCGGCATGGGCAGTAGGCGCCCTTGACCCCAGCAGGCAGGCTCCAGGAGAAAGCGCCCTGGCCCTGCCCTTCACGCGGTCTTAGTGTTTTACTGCCCGGCCCATCTCGTTAAGGAGCCGGATTAAGTTTATGGTCCCATCAACTCACTACCTGTTCCTCCAGCCCGGGTGTGCGGGGGCGGAGCCCCCCCCCTCCAGGCAGGCCTCCCAGGCGCCTCCCCAGCCGGCCGACGTTCCCGACGGCGGGGAGTAATATCTTCATCTGAATACGAATGCTAATGCGCCCCCCGCGGCCGCCCCCTCGCGCCCCGGCAGCCGGGCCATCGGAGCAGGCGCTCAAAGCGCGCGCTGACCTCGCGCCGGCCTCTGTCACGCCGTGAATGACACGCGCATTCAAGCGCCGGACCACTCTCATTCATAAAAAAATGACATTGTTTGCGCGGCTGCAGCCGCCGCGGCAACGGGGGCTCGGGGCGGGGGTCGCCATCTGCCTCGGTGCCGCGCGCCCGCGGCCGCCCCGCGCGCACCTCCCGACCTACAAAGCGGCGGCCGTCCGGGCCGCAGGCTCGCGGGGAAAGCGGCCCTCCGTGGGGCCAGGGAGCGCACCCTTGGTCCGCGCGCGAGCCGAGGGTCCACGGGGGGGGGGGGGCTGCCCGCCCGGCGCCGGAGCAAGGACGCCCGGGCGCTCAGCCCGGCTCCCGGGCACCTGGGGGCTGCGGCGGGGCGCGCGCTCCTGCCAGCACCCGGGCGCCCCGCTGGACTTTGACCGGCACGCTCGCCGTCGCGGCGCCCACCCCGGGAGGGAGGTGTCACCTCGCCACGCAGTCGCTCCCACCCTCCAAAGTCCAGTCTCGCGTTGGCCCAGGCTGGCCGGGAACCGGGGCCATGGTGGGGGGTTGGGGGCACGGGCAGCAGGAACTTTCCGTCAGCAAAAAAACCCGAGGGATGACGGGGGTCGCGCAAACCGACGGCTTCTAGGACGGCAGCCGCGCCCCGGGCGGGGGCTCCCCACGAGCCGCGTCTCCAGAGAGAGGGCAGCAGAGCCCGGCACCGGCGACCCCTCCCCACCGCGGAGCCGGCTGCCCGCTGCCAGCCCGGACCCCGGCCCTCCCGAGTCCCCGGGGCGGGGTGGGGGTGGGGTGGGGGTCCTTCCGTCCTCACCTGCGGCTCTCCGCACCACACGCCGCTCCGGACCCGCAGGCTCCCAGACGACGCCGGCCACGACCACCACGGCCACGCAGAGTGCCAGCGCGCGGGCCGGGGCGCCCATGGCGGGGACCGGGCCGGCGTCCTCAGGCGGCGCGCGCGGGCATGCTGCCCCCCACGGCCCGGCCAGGGCCCGCGAGGGAGGAGGGCGCACGCCGGAGTCTGCGGGAGGAGGAGGAGGAGGAGGAGGGCGGCATCTCGTCACCGGCCCCGGGGCGCGCGGCAGCGACGGCCGCGGCCCGGGTCCTGAGCCCCGAGCCCTCCGGCCCCCGGCCGCCCCGCCCGCCGCCGCCGCCCAGGGCTCCCGGGCCGCCTGGCGCCGGCCGCCTCCTCTCCGCCGCGGTCCCTCCCTCCCTCCCCCTTCCCTCCCAGGGCGGCGGCGGCGGCGGCAAACTTCCCAGGGCGGGAAGCTGCCTCAGCGTCCGCTCGGGACCCGCGCCCGCCGCGCGCCCCGGCCCCTCCGGGGGTCGCCCCAGCGACCCCTCCGAGAACCCGCCCGGCCCCGCGCACCCACCTGGCGCCTCTGGGACCCGGCTCGCCACGCGCGGCTCCCACGCCCCCGGCTCGCAGCCCGCCCCTGCCGCCGCCCGCCCCTGCCGCCGCCGGTGCGTCCGTGCGCCCGAACGGGACCGCGCGGCGCCAGCTACCCGCGCCGCCGCCGCCGCCGCCGCCGCCGCCGCCGCCGCCGCCGCCGAGCTCTGAGCAGGGGCTGCCCGGCGCGCGGCGGCCGAGGGGGGACGGCCCGCGCCCGGCCCGCCCCCGCCCCGCCCAGGCCACGCCCGCGCCGCGCGCTGAGGGGCGGTCCCGGGCGAGGAGGCGTGGCCGGCGGGGGCGGCCCCCGGTCCCCGAGGGCGTGGGAGCCCGGGCAGGGCGGTCGCGCGGGAGGCCCGGCACAGCCTGTCCGTGCGGGGCTGGAGCAGCTCGGGGCCGCGGGATTGTGCGGGAGGGCTCGGGGGCGTGGGCTCAGGGGACCGGAGGCCCGGGAGGCTTCGCGCAGGAGCCGCGGCAGCAGAACCCCGCGCGGGGGACCGGCCGACCTCCGGCAGCGGAGAGCAGGGCGCCTCAGGTCCGAGCCTCGCTGCGCGTGGAGGCTGCGCCTGTGCGGGGGGGGGGGGGGGTCTGTCCCGCGCGGCCGCAGGAAGGGGGCGGAAGGTTGGTGCATGCCAGGCCTCCGAACGGCCGGTGGTGAGCTGGAGGCAGAGCACAGCCGGGCGACCTTCTGGGAGATTTGGGCCGGGAAGGCAAGGCTGGGCAGGCAGCACCAGGTCCTGCCTGCAGACCCCCACGCGACAGGCCAGCCCAGAGAGGTCCAAGGCCTGCGGAGCTGGAGAGCCGAAGGTGCTGGCCAGATCACCAGGAGAGTGGGCCGCAAACCAGCTCTGTGTTTCCCCAGGCCTCGGTGCGCGGCAGGTGCTTGGGGGGAAGGGCTGGCGGGGAGGCCACCCTCTGCTCAGTGGGCAGCTCAGCACCTCCGCCCTGGGCCTCCCTTGTGGGCTGCTCAGCCCAAGTCCGTGTCCTTGCAGCCTGGGGACACAGGCCCACTGGCCCCTAGGTGAGCTGGCCAGCGCCTCTGCAGTGCGCAGAGCAGGCCGCTGCCACTCAGCCCCTCTCAGCGCCGTCGGCACTCATCTGGGTTTTTGGGTTTTGAGATTCATTTATTTGAAAGGCAGACAGTGAGCAGGGAGAGATGGAGACCTTCCGTCCACTGCGCACTCCCCGAATGCCCACAACAGCCAGGGCTGGGCCGGGACGGAGCCGGGAGTACCAGGCCAGTCTCCCATGTGGGTGGCAGGGACTCACAAGGCTGGAGCCATCCTCTGCTGCCCCCCAGGTGCACATCAGGAGGAGCTGGGACCCCCATACCAGGCTGCAGCCAGTCAGTTAGTCCGTCCTGCACCAGGATGAGGGGGGCTTGGGTGCTCTGGGCCCCTCGGCAGCAGTCCGCGTCCTTGCTGCTTTGAGGGAAGGAGTTGGTGGATTGGGCTGGTGGCAGCTGGGCCGGGGCAGGGAGGACCAGCCAGCTGGGTGCCCACAGCCCCTCCCCAGTGCCCAGGAAGGGCCAGCTCCCTCTGCCTAGCAGGTCAGCGGTCTTTGTGCATCAGGCACTTGCTGCTTCGTGCCTGTCAGGAGCCCCTCCTCAGCAGAGATGCCCTCTTGGGCAGCCTGGGGCTATGCCTGCTGCCCTATGTGCCTGCTGCCCCATCCCTGTCCCCACGTGTCCCCCAAGCTTGCCCCCACAGACCACACATCCGGGTCCCCTCGCTGTCCAGCCTCGAGGGGAGCCGGAGACTCCCCATCCCGCTCTCCTGCTTGGGACCAGCCAGGGGTGCGCCCAGGGCGCGTCGCCCAGGCCCACCTTCTCCCTCCCTCAGCCCAGGTGTGGGCAGGGCCAGGCTCCCTCCCACTCTCTGCAGAGGGGGCTAGGGACTTCCTGGCCCAGCTCTGGCGGCTCCGGAGGCCCCGTGTGGCCCATGTCTGCCTCCGTGTCTCTGCCTCACTGAACCTAGGGCCTGCCTAGCCGGGATTGCCTCATGCTTGCAAATATGGTTCCCGCACGTGTCATGGTGGCACCGTCCACGCCCTGATGTGACTGCTCCCCGTGGCTTCTCTCGTGGCACCGCTCACTGCCCCCGTCCCCACCTTGCAGGGAGGGCGCTACTTGAAGGTGTCCTTATTCTATTTGAGATCTGTCCTGTGCACAGCTCCACTCCTCAAATGCCCGCAACAGCGGGGACTGGGCCCGGCCAGAGCTGGGAGCCGGGAGCCCCAGCAGGTCTCCCCTGTGGGTGGCCGGGGCCCAACCATTTGAGCCATCGCTGCTGCTTCCTGGGAGGCGCTGTAGCCAGAAGCTGGAATTGGGAGCAGGGCCAGACTCGAACCCGCTACAAATGTGCCACACTGGCCGGCCGTTGACCCCTGTGCCAAAGCCCACCCAGGCGACTCCATCTTGTTCAGGGCATCGCTTCCTAGTCAACGCGGTCAGCCAATGCCCTGCCTTTCCCGGGTGCTCCTGGGCACTCCCTCAAGCTCTGCCTCACCCCCACCCATGCCTCAGTCTGTGTCGTGCGCTCTCCATGCCGGTGATGCTACCTGAGTTAGCCACCGGGGCTGGCGCTGTGGCTTAGCGGCAAAGCCGCCACCACCCCACCAGCATCCCACATGGGTGCCTTTTCAAGTCCCGACTGCTCCCGTGCTAATGCGCCTGGGAAGGCAGTGGAGGATGGCCCAGGTGCTTGGGCCCCGCACCCACCAGAGAGACCTGGAAGAAGCTCTGGGTCCTGGCTTCGGCCCGGCTCAACCCTGGTTACTGTGGCCACCTGGGGAGTGAGCTAGCAGATAGAAGACCTCTCTCTCTCTCTCTCTCTCTCTCTCTCTCTCTCTCTCTCTCTCTCCTTTCAAATAAATAAGTCTTAAAAAAAAGTACTGAGTTAGTGCATCATGGCCCCTTCACAGCTCTTCTGCTCCTCCGGCCCTTGGCCGCAGCTCTGCTACGCCCTCCCTGACCCTTTGGGCGCACCGCACAGGGCAGGTGAGAGGCGGCCCCAGTGGGAGGTGCAGGTGGGCAGGGGTCCCAGTGAAGATGAGTGGGATGCCCCGCAGGCAGGGAGAGGGGCCAGTGGCCCGCAGTGGCCCGGCCCAGCCCTGCTGGGTGACTCAGAGCCAGCGGCCCGGCTTGCTCGGGCCTGTGCCGATGAGCAGCGCTGAGGGTGCCGTGGCTGGCTCTGCCCCAGGGGACACAGCGCAGCCCTGGGGACACAGTGAGGCTGCAGCGTGGGGCTTGGGGAGCCCCTGTGAGGAGGGCCAGCCCGGAACGGGGCCTGCGGAGGGGCTGCAAATCCCTTCTTCCCTGTGGAGAGCCCGGGGGTGCGCCAACTCCCAGTGTGCACCCCACCTCCCCTGGGAAGCACGGAGCCAGGCACGCAGAGCGGAGGGGCAGGAGCCCCGGTAGCCCCAGCTCCCCTTCCCCCCAGAGAAGGCGGCAGCTCCCAGTGAGGCTGGGGCTCTGACGGGTCAGGAGTAATTTCTCCTAAATTTATTCTCAGAGGAGCTGGTGCTGTGGCCTAGCAGGTACCGCCGCCACCTGCTGCGCCGGCATCCCGTCTGGGCACTGGTTTCTGTCCTGGCGGCCTCACCCGCTCCAGCTCCCTGCTGATGGCCTGGGAGAGCAGTGGAAAGTGGCCTAGGCGCTTGGGCCCTGCCTCATATGTGGGAGACCAGGAAGAAGCTCTGGGTCCTGGCTTCAGCCCGGCTCAGCCCTGGCCATCACGGCCATCTGGGGAGTGAACCAGCGGGTGGAAGACCTCTCTTTCTTTCTTTTCTTTTTTTTTTTTTTTTTTTTTGACAGGCAGAGTGGACAGTGAGAGAGACAGAGAGAAAGGTCTTCCTTTTTGCCGTTGGTTCACCCTCCAATGGCTGCCGCGGCCGGCGCGCTGCGGCCGGCGCACCGCGCGCATCCGATGACAGGAGCCAGGTGCTAGGTGCTTTTTCCTGGTCTCCCATGGGGTGCAGGGCCCAAGCACTCGGGCCATCCTCCACTGCACTCCTGGGCCACAGCAGAGGGCTGGCCTGGAAGAGGGGCAACCGGGACAGAATCCGGTGCCCCGACCAGGACTAGAACCCGGTGTGCCGGCGCCGCAAGGCAGAGGATTAGCCTGTTGAGCCACGGCGCCGGCCAGGAAGACCTCTCTTTCTCTGTGTCTCCCTCTCTCTCTGTAATTCAGATTTTCAAATAAATAAATAAATATCTTTTAAAATAAATAAATAAAAATGTATTCCCATAGAATTTGAGGGGGATTAAAACTAAAAAGCACATATGATTTGTTCATTATAACAGAAAAGGAATCTTTTTAAAGATTTATTTTATTTGAAAGGCAGAGTTAGAGAGAGAGAGTCTTCCATCTGCTGGTTCACTCCTCAAATGGCTGGAACTGGACCGGACTGAAGCCAGCAGTCAGGAGCTTCTTCCAGGTCTCCCACGCGGGTGTAGGGGCCCGAGGACCTGGACCATCTTCCACTGCTTTCCCAGGCCATAGCAGAGAGCTGGATGGGAAGTGGAGCAGCTGGGACTCGAACCAGCGCCCATATGGGATGCCAGCACTGCAGGCAGCAGCTTTACTTTTTATGTCACAGTGCTGGTCCCAGAAATGGAATTTTAAAGAAAGAGAAGAAGAGAAAATATTCCATAGTCCCTCAGCAAACACTAGGGACTGTGTAAGATCCTTAATGTTAGTTCCGAGCTTCCTGGCAGGCTGAGCAAAAAGGGCAACACCGTGAGTCATGCTTTGTTGGCCCAGACCTGTGGTGACGTCCTGGTCCACGGGCTGCAGTGACGTTCCCGGTTCACTGACACCACTGGACCTCAAATCCCAATTTTTGGTTTGGAAAACGTCAGTGCTCCCAGATGAGCTAAAAAAGGAGACCAGGGCGCTCGGCAGGCGTGGTGGGGAGGAGGGGGTGCCCCACTGCCTGCCGGGAGCCTGGTGCACAGGGCAGCTGAGCCGGGGCAGGGGGCGGGACCTGCGGTGCCTCGGCCACCGAGGGGTTAAGGCCTCAGGGCCGCCGGGAGCCACGGAGCCACTCCGAAATCTGTTTTCCTGAGCACTTGCCATTTGCCTGAAGCCTCAAGTGTGTTTCCCTACGCTTTATTTTTTCTTTGACCCCAAACTCTGGGAAATTTAATTACGGTGTTTTGGGTCCATTTACACTTCAACCCTCTCAGCGTTTTTCCCGAGACCCTTCTGGAGTTCAGTGTGCCTTGGGAGCCTTCTAAATGAATGTTTTTATGATTATTATTTTTTGGAGAGCCCCTCCCCCACGGCCCGCCCCTTTGCACCAGCCTGGCTGCCAAGAACAAACAAGCCCTCGACTCCTCAGGCTGCGTGAGGGATCCAGGCCCGACAGCCAAGCACACATCACACCCTCCTCCAGACGCCCTTCCCCTGGGGCCGCCACCTGCCTCACCCCTGCCCAGGGCCCTGGTCCCAGCTCCTGCTGCCCCCCACAGGAGCCCCTAGGGGCAGCTGGGTCCGGAGCAGAGTGGGGGTGTGGTGACCCAGTGGGGGTCTGTCCCAGCCGCCTGCTGAGGGTGCAGGCAGAGCTCCCCCTGGGGACATGGGGGGCCCCAGGAGAGCCAAGAGGGCTGGGAGAACAGCGCAGCCCCCAGCTTCCCCTGACCCTCGCTGGCCGCCGCTGGCCAGACCTGTCTTGGGTCGCCATTTCTCCTCTGCCCATGGGCCCGCTGAGCAGCGAGCCCTGCGCGCGCTGAGCCTGCGCCCTCAGGCCAGGGCAGCCCTGGAAGCCCCTAATAGAGACGTCGGGGCCTCCCGAGGCCGCCCACCCCGCCACACCCGCCCGCCTGCCCGCCGCGGGCCAATGACAGCTTCATTGTCCACTGGCCTGGGCTGGCGAGAGACCGAGGGCGTGGGGGTGCCGACCACAGTCCAGGCAGGTGGCGGGCAGCAGGGACTGGGCAGTGGGCAGCCGCCCCACGCTCACTGGCCTCCAGCCCTGGACCAGCTGGGCCTATGGAGCAGCCGTCCCAGGGGCCCCCAGGCGCAGGGAAGGGCTGGGAGCTGACTGGGGCTGGGGGATGGGTGGGGGGGCTGGATGAAGAGGGAGGGGCCCTGGGGGCCAGGTGAGGACCAGGCCTGTGGGGGTGGGGTACAAGGAGCCCCTGCTGAATTCAGACTGGCTCTGGCGGGGGTGCTCAGCACGTGCCCCACTCCCCCCACCAGCTTCGAGCTGAGCCAGTCCTGAGGACCCAACCAGTCTGGGCCGGGGTCTGCCCAGAGCCAGAGAGGGTGGGGGTGGGGTGTCCCAGGAAGGGCAGCCTGGGCTGGGCCGGCAGTTCACAGGCCGGGTTATCTCAGGACAAGGGTCTGGGTTGCCTCAGCGTGGATCAAAGGGGCTTCTGGGGCTGGCGTCCCACGGCCACGCCTTCCAGAAGCACTCGCTCCCACAGCCTCTGGCTCATAGTGACCCTGCCCCCTCCACCCCTGCCGCCGCCCTGGGACACCTTCCGGGACTGGCTCACCACCTACCCTCTCCCCCACCAGCCATCCTGGTCTCAGCTAGCCCACGACCGGCTGCTGGGAACACCAGCCGAGGCCACGGCACTCGACCCGTGGACGATCCGTGGGTTGATGAGGAAGCGGAAAGCAGGGAGGGTGGGGTAGACCCAGCGGCGGCTGGCTGGAGGCTGGAATGCAGGTGGGCTTTTGGGGTTCAAGCCCTGCCCACAGAGCCAGCCAGTGCCCCCACGTGCTCCCGCCACCCGTGCTGCCGCCCTTCCAGCTCCTGGGGCTGGGCCGAGCCCGAAAACTGGGTCAGAGCAAGGCCAGGCAGGCTCTCCTGCGCCGGCGCCACGGCCGCACCCGTACCCAGCAGCGCTCGGGTCTCGGCGCAGGCCCTGGCGTGCCGCGCGCCTGCACAGCTTATCAGAGGGGCTTGCCGTGCTCAGGGCTCTGGGCTCCCCAAGCCCCACATGCCCCTGACCTGGCTCTGGTCTGGGCAGTGCACAGGCTAGTCCACAAAAATGGCAGAACACGAGCACGCTGGCCAGCCCTGGCGGCTCCGGGAAAGGAGCCCTGAGCCCTGGCACACACAGCACCTCCCCTCCCAGCCCCCAGCTGCTGTGTTTGGACGCCCCCACCTCAAGGCCCCTGCTGTCCCCCTCAACGGCTTCGGGGCCGGCCGGGTGGGGGCTCCGCGAAGCACATCCACTTCCCTATGCAGCACAGGTGCGCGTGACGGAGCACGCACACGCGCAGGCACGCAGGAGGCGGGCACCGAGTTCACCTCATGAAGAGCTTACAGGATTCTGCCTGTTTGCCACTGCTGAGCTCACAGAACTGGTCGTGCCAGAAGCCACACTGTCTGTCCGGGCAGGTGGAGATTCCAGGGGGGCTGCTCCTCCTAGGCCTCCCTGATCAGCCACCCCTGCCCCCAGGCCACCTGCCCTGCACCTCTTGCTCCCCCAAAATGGAGAGGGCCCCACCCACCTGCAGGCAGGTGCCCGGGAGCGCCTGTCCCCTTTCAGCCCCGCAGTCTCACTGCCACCACGGTGCCCAGGCCCCTTCCACACCCCACTGACCTCCTGATCGCGCCTCGCTGCGGGCGGGCGGGCCTGGCCTGGAAGGCACAGGTGTGGATGCGCCTGCCCGAGCTGGCGCCGTGAGACAGGGCGAAGGCGTGTGGTATGGGGCGAGGGCTCAGTGACAGGGCACCTGTCGGCCCTTGCCTTGGGTGGCCCCAGTCCCTGCCGGCACAGCCAGCCAGGCGGGCACTCCCGGAGAGCTGCAGGATCCGTGAGGCCCAGGACCCACTGACTGTGGGGTGGGCAGGCAGGGCCGGCAGCAGGGACCCCAGAAAGTCTGGACCCCTCCTGGCCATGCAGCAGAAACCTGGCCCCAAGCCAGGGGCTCCGTGGGCACCTGTGCCTGGGACATGCAGGTGAGGGCTGGACATGGGCCCTGCCACCCCCCACCCCCTCCACAGACCCTCGAGCACGGTTGCAGATGCTAGGCTGGGTAGGGGCTCGGCCCCCAGCACTGATATCCTCTGTGCCAGGACGCCCCTGGTTACAGTCCTTAGGGGCAGCTGTCGCTCCTTCACCTGTAGACTTTTATTGCAAGGGTTAAAAAAAAAAAAAAAGGCGAGAACAGGGAGAAGGGGGAAAGATGGCGCGCGCGTTCCTGCTCCCGTGGTCCGCTTATATACAGAATTCAACCAATCACAGTCCATGCACCGAGCTCTCCAATCCGGCACTTGATCGCGCTCAGCTGTGGAGTCACACAGACGCTATATCAATCAGCTGTGGCGTCACGCAGCCGGCAGGGCATCAGCGTCATCTTGTTGTTTACCACGACCCTCAGCTAGATGGAAAGTTCCTCGCCGCTACATCCGCATTTTGGAAAGTCCCCATCAAGATGGAAACTAGAGACGTCCGCCTGGGCATCCTGCTATACGCCAGGCCCAGCATAGGGGTCCCATGGAAGGCCTATCCATGGGTCCCCACAGGCAGCACTGGGGACCCAGGGGCAGAAGCTCCTCCCGGCGGCCATGTGCACTGCCAATGCTGACCTGAGCTGACCTCAGGGTCCCTGTGAGGGCCAGGGTGGCCAGAGCCCTCCGGACCTGGAGGGACACCCCCCCCCCCCCGCGCGCCAGCTCTCTCAGCCGTGGCCAGCTTGCCCAAAGCCAGACAGGTCAGTGGGCCGCTGGGGACCCTGGGAGGAGGGGGCCTTGCAGGGCAAGGAGGGATCAGGAGTGTGCATTTGTGACCCTGGAAGGCCAGAGATGGGGTGGCGGGGCCCCCGCAGGAGGCCACTGCCCCCCGCGCCCCTGTGCCCTCGGCCGCCCCGCCCTGCACAGGGACCCTGAGGTCGGTTCAGGCTGCACCTCCAGCGTGCCAAAGCCCCCGACAACAGCTTCTGTGTGGCGCTCCGCAGCCAGGGTCTGCCGTGCTGCCCCCACAGCTCCAACTCCTCCCAGCCCACATTAGCCGCCGTGCTCGGGGGTCAGTGGGCTTTCCGGCGGGCATGGGACCCAGGCCCCTAAAAGCCGGGCGACACCACGTAGGCAGGGGACGGTCGAGCCCCCTGCCTGCGCACATACCACCCGGCCACCAGCGTGCCCTCCGGGACAACCAGCAGGGAGCAGGGAGCACAAAGCATGGGTGTCCCCAGAACCCCCAGGACGCGCACCACATCCAGGCTGTGTGCGGCGGCCAGCTGCTGCCAGCTGGACACGGGGCCCACCAGCCAGGATGGCTCTGTCTCCCACAGGGGCCGGCTCAGAGGACCTTGAGGAGCACAAGGGCCCATTGACAGCGGCCTGGACGCGCTGTCCTTGCGGAAGAGTGTCCAGGCCCCCCAGCTCCCCAGAGCTCGCTCCACTCCTGGGCTGCCGGGCATCCCGGCCTTGTGTCTGGTGCCCCCCAGCACCTGCCTCCGTGAGTCGGCCGTGCCTTGCACACCCCACTCTGGGAACAGAGCCTCACCTCACTGACACCCTCCCCCCAGGAGGCAGCTCAGGGAAGGCCCCGCCCCTGACAAGGGAGGCCACCTGTGTAGGCAGGTAAGCATGGGTGCCCGCACTGATGCCCAGCTCGCTGCCAGGGACCCCAGCTTCCTGCTAATGTGCACCTGGGGCAGCAGGCGACGGCTCAGATACTTGGGCCCCTGTCCCCAGGCGCGAGATCTGGATGGTGTTCTCAGCGCTGGCTGTTCGGGGAGTGAGCCAGTGGATGGGCGAGCTCTGTCTCTCAGACAAAACGATTTTTAGAAGAAAACATGAACATTGTGGATCTGAAGAGGAAGACCTGCTTGGCTAGGTCCTGAGCTCCCTGGCAGCCACGGCAAAGACACAAGATGCTTCCTGGTCACCCTCTGGGAGCCTGGGCCTCCTAACTGGGCTCAGCCTACAGGAGGGCCCAAGGTTAGCTTGTGGGGCTGGGAGCACCCAGGGGTGGGGAGGGGCAGCCTGCGCAGAGCCACCCGCAGCCTGCCAACAGCGAGGCCTGAAGAGGTACAGGGGACGGAGGCCGGCCGGCTCCTGGCAGCAACTCCGGAGCCCAGCCCCCCGCTGGGCTCCACACCCCCACTATGCCGGCCCAGCTGGTGCGTGGGTCTGGTAAGGTGTCCCAGGAAGGGCGAGGGGGCCGGGCTGGGGCCCCCGCTGTGGGCCCCTCCCTTCCTGGCCCACTGCCCATGGCCCTGGGGGCTCAGCGAGGCAACCCAGGCCCAGGCCCTGCCCCTGTGGCCAGCAGCTGCTTCTGGCCAGCACAGGGCACCTCCTGTGGTCCCACGAGGGTGGCAGAGGCCACACCCTCCCACTGCCACGGGGCCTGGCCTTCGGCCCATGAGGTTTCAATGAGGGGTGCGGGTGTGCTGACACACTGGGTGAGGGGGACCCAGTCCAAGGCCAGCGAGGGCTCCGTCTGGGCAGAGGCAAGCAGCGGGACTGGGTCCCCGGGGGCGGGGCTCGGGCTGGCCGCTGCCTCTGACGCCTGTTTCCAGTCCCAGCAGGGGACCTGCGGGCTCTGAGGACCTGGTCACCAGGGCCTGGCCCCTCCCAACACGCGGGCACAGGTGCGGGGTAGCCCTGACCACGGCTGAGCTGGCCAGGGGCCTCTGCGACCGGCCGGGCCGGGAGGGGCAGACGGTGCGTCGGGGACCCAGCCGCGGGAGGGAGCCGCCCACGCCAGAGACGCTGGGGGCGGGGTCCCGAGGAGGGGCGCTGACGGCTCAATCCCGCCCGTCACCGCTCAATGGGCCCTTGTCCCCAGCCATTGAGCGCCGAATTCCCGGCCCCCTGGCGACGGCCCCGGCCGCGGCCATCTCCGGGGAGGCAGGAATGCGGCGGGCGGGGCCTGGGCTGGGGGTGGGGCTCCCGTTCTCACGCCCGCCCGCGGCCACTCTGGCCGACTCGATTGGAATTTAAATGCTGGTCATTGTTGTCACAGAATGGCCAGGAGTCAGCGCTGCCTGGGGGCTTGGCGGGGCCTGGACCAGAGTGGCCAGCAGCTCCTGGGCTTGCCACTTCTCCCCGGTAGGCCTTCGCCCAGCCCTCTCCTCCAGGCAGTCCTCCCGGACCACCCAGCCCTTTCCACTGACTGCCCGGCTCCAGTTCTGGTTCCGTCTGTGGGTTCCCTCTTGCCAGGGCTGGGGCTGGGGCCTGCCTATGGGATCCCAGACTGCGGGGCCAGTTCCTGACCCTCCCTGCCGCCTCCCCTCCACCGCTGTGCGACAAGCTGGGGGGCGCCCTGTAAGAGAGGCAAGGGAGGGACCCAGCCCACCCCCGGGGAGGCCCAGGCTGGGGCCGACCCATCAGGAGCTGGGAACAGACCAGGTCCCCACAGGCCACCCTCCCTGGAAGGCAGCTCCTGCCCAGGAGCGGGAGCTGAGGGCGGAGCCAGGGGCCAGCAGGGACCTGGAGGGCACCCAGGGAGCCTCATGCAGCTGCCCCGGGCAGAGCCCACCGCCCTCGCCGAGCTGTGCCCTGGGCACGTGTCCCCCGCCATGCTCCCCAGCACTCCGACGTGGCCCCCCATGCTCCCCAGCACCCCGGCATGGCCCCCCCCGCGCTCCCCAGCACCCGCACCTGACCCTCCTCACCACCTCTTCCTCTGCCGACTTCATTCATTTATTTATTTGCTGCACCTCTGACGCTCCTGAAAGAGGCCTTTGTCCACACACACAATCAGTGGGGCAAAGGCAAGGGAGTCGTGTTTGAGGAGTCTGGGGGGGTGCTGGTGCCAGGGCTGGCCCAGAGGGTCCTCAGAGTGCTCGGGTGCCGGCCCACGGAGCAGGCCCTCCAGGAGCAACAGGGACGGTGGCCTTGAGGTGACCTCAGATGGCCCTGCCCCCCACTGGGGTGAGAGGGAGCCCCGGGGCTAGCGAGAGAGGGGGCCGCATGGGAGGGAGTGCAGGGTCCCGGCTAGGAGGAAGTGGGAGGGTCAGGCGAGGCAGCTGGACCTGCTGCGGGGTTCCCTGTGGCTGAGAGAGCAGGCTGGGTGTTCACTGGAAGGGGACATCTCAGGGACAGACGGGCTGCCCCCGCCTACCATGACCCATGGAGTAGAATCCTCGGGGCCACACACACACACACAGCTGATGTCAGAGGAGCCCGTACCCAGAGCTCTGCCTTGCTTGGGACTTGGAGGCCATTGCGGCTGGATGGGACAGAGCTGGTACACGCCCTGTGCTACCTTTTTCCTGGAGGGCTTCTTGGTGGAGGTGTGCTGTGGCGAGGGCCTGAAGCCCAGCAGGGGGCCAGAGCACGTGGCGTGTCCCCTCCCATGCTGCACCCCTAGGGGCTGAGCAGCGCTGACACAGCAATGCTGACCCAGCAGCAGCCTCTGTGTGCCAGGCACAGCCGCTGGCCTCTGCCCTAGGCACGAGGCAGCCGCCCACAGGCGCAGGGACGGAGCTGAGGGCACTCCTGGCAAGTGCACGTGACCAGAACCATCTCCCCAGAGTCGGACGGGCTGTGCCGACGGGTCCAGCCCGGCTGGGTGCCCAGCGGGCCTTGGCCACAGCGACCAAGTTCTGTGCCGGGAGCGGGCTCCTGGGAGGTGAGGACGGCGCTGGCGGCCCAGGGCCCAGCTCTACGGCCGGGGGTCGTCACTTGGGAGGTGTCGACGCCCCGGCAGGGGCGGAGCTCGGGCTGTGGAGGCCCCTTGGAGCGGCCAGTGTGGACCTAGGCACCCCAGTGAAGCCACCCACCCGAGACCCCGGGAGTGAGCCCTGGGAAGGCGGGGGTCCCCCCCGGGCCCAGGCCCCCACTGTGTGAGGTGCCCTCTCAGCCTGGGCTCGATGGGCCACGGTGAGGGGGTGGCCCTGACCCAGACAAGTCGACTGCACAGACCTGCGCCCTCCTGGGCCACGCCCACCACGGTCCTCCCACTATTGCCAGGACCCCAGGGCCGTGGCCTCTGGCCGTAGCTGCACCTTCTGGCCAGAGGCGCCTCCGTGAGACCAAAGCTGTGCAGCCTGGAGCAGCTCAGGCCGGTTCGGGGGGTGCCATCCTCTGCCCCTCCTCTGGGGCCTGGAAAAGGCCCACTGTAGCCAGGCGGCCTGCAGCCCAGGATCTGGGCCATGCGGCAGCCTTGGGCCAGCAGCAGGTGTGGGAGAGCCTGGCTGAGGCCAGGACCAGCTTGGTATGCCCCGGGGAGCACAGAGCTGGGCCTGTGGCTGGACCCACACTGAGGCTGAGCCCGCTCTCCATCTGCAGGGCCTGGGCGCTGGGGGCAGAAAGCGGGCTTTCCAGGGTGGGTCACAGCCCAGCTGGGGTCCGGGAGAGCAGAATGGCGAGTGAGGGGGCTGCAGGGGGCAGGGGGCTGGGCACATGACACTGTCCAGCCTGGGCAGGGGCACAGCTAGGAGGCCCGGCAGCCGTCTGTGAGCTGGCCCATGCAGGCAGCCCCTGGGGACCCTTGGGCCCACGATGCGCAAGGGAGGCAGGTGTGAGAACAGGTAAGCCGACACGGGCACACCTCTGTCCCCGTCCTGTCCACCCCTCCCTGTGCTGACCCAGATCTGCTGTCATCCTGTCGAGCAGGAAGGGAGCTGGGATCTGAGATCGGCCCCCCAGGCTCGGATGCTGAGGGCGGGCACACGGGGACCCGTGGGACCCTCCGGGGTCCCCCTGGCTGTGGAAGTGGCTCCAGGCCCCCGTCCATATCTGGGGCAGATCGGCTGGGAAGCGACAGGGATAAGGGTGGCACTAATCTCTGTGTCCCCAGGGACGGTCCTGGCGGGGACAGGGGCAGGAGGCGGTTGGATGTCACCTTGGCCCCCTCCCAGGCGCCGACACCTGCTCGGGTTTCGCGTCCATCCTGCGGCTGTCACAGATAACACCTTGGACGCTCACCGGCTGTCCAGGGAACAAGGGCTGGCACCATTCGGCGGCAGAGGTGGACCCGGGGCTGGGCTCAGGGGAGGGAGGCTGGAAGGGAGAAGCTCCCCCCCCCCCCCCCCCCCGTCTCCTGTCAGCTTCTCTCCGTGGCTGCTCCTGTCTCATGGGGCAGGCAGGCACGAGGACCTCCCCAAGCTCCAAGGCACCACAGCCCAGTGCCCTGGGGGTGCAGGTGGCCCCTCACCCCATGATGGGGGTGGAGGCCAAGCCTGAGACCCCAGGCTGTCGGCTGCCCCGGAGGGCCCACGGGCACCCCTCGGTGACTGGGACACCTTCTGTGGCCTAGGATTTTTTTGCAGTTCAAGAAAGATTGATTTGAAAGGCAGAGTGACAGAGGGAGACAGATTTTCTATCCGCTGGTTCACTCCCCAAATGCCTGCAGTCAGAGCTGACGCCAGGAGCCAGGGAGCTCACCATGCCTCTCACGTGGGTGGCCAGGTCGCCCCTGTACCCCGGGAGCCCATCCCCCTGGGCTCTCCCAGCAAACTGGATCAGCAAGTGCAGAGTCCCAACCCTGCCTGGGTCAGGTCTCCATGCGTGTGCACACACAGCCACACACACGTGCACACGCCCATGCCCGCAGTCTGATGGCATGGAGGACCCTGGTACTCGGGTTCCAGGCCATGTGGAAACAGTGACGGCAACGTCGGGGGTCACGACAGGCAGTGCTGATACCAGGAGGGAGCCCCCCACGGCCTGCCTGGGCTCTGCGGCTGCCTCTGCCTGCCAAGGTCCATTCACCCCCCCTTTGAAGCCCAGGGCCCCCAAGCTGCGGTGCATAACTGGAGGGGCTGTCGGGGGACGGCACCACAAGCCAGACCTGCAGGCCCCAGCAAAACCGCAAGGCCCCAGCACTGGGCAGGCGAGGGGTGTAACAGGAGGGCCCCCTCCCCGCCTGTCGTGCCAGTTCCCCCCACCCCAGTTCCGCACAGCTGGCCCAGGCCGTGCAGCCGGCAGCCGCGTGAGCAGAGAGGGGTGCTCATAGCAAGCATGCTCTCCCCCCAGCACCCAGCCGGCGTCCTTCCTGGCCCTCTGAGCCCCCTGCCCAGCTTCCTACCTAGGCTGGGGGAGGTGTGCAAAGCCCCCAGAGGCCCCAGCACATGAGAAGCTGCTGCTAAGCCCTCGGTCCTGCCCCTACCCCTGCCCTAAAGCCCCCCAGAGCTGCAGAGTCTGGGACCCTCTCTGCCTTTCGCCCCAGGCTGTACCTGAGAGAAATGGGAGGAGCACCCCCTCCCATGCCCCTGAGGGTATCCAAGCCCCGGCTGGGAGCCAGGACAGGCTGCCCTGGTAATCTCTGTCCCCTGGGTCCCTGGGACAGCTGCTGACCACTTCTGTTCAGGTGAGAGGACCTTGGCCGGGCCCCAACCCCCTGGCCTGCACCTGGGCCCTGCCCTCCACGGGGGCGACTGCACTGGGCAGGGGGCTTCCCCAGCCAGGTGTGTGTGTGTCTCCTAAGGAGGAGCTGCAGAGCCCAGCGTGGCAGGTGGGCACAGAGCTGGGAGCCCTGCGGGCCTGTCCCCGGGAATGGTCCCAAGTCCCCCCAGCCCGCTCCTCCCCCGCCCCTGCCCCCTGGCGTGGAGCCCAGCGGCCCGCAGAGCTCATTAGCGCCGCGGCAGCCCCGCCGAGCTCGCTTTAATTGGGGCCGGCGGGACGTGAGAACCCGGGGACCCCGTGCCCGGGCCGCAGGGGGAGGGGGCGCCTGCCTGAGCTGCCCGCGGAGGCCCCAGATTAGCGCGAGCCTCAATGGGCCCAGCGAGCGGTAATTAAAGCTGCCCGCCCGGCCCCTGCGGGCCGAGGGAGGCCCTGGCGCTAGCCCCAGTCCCACCCCAGAGCCTGCCGGCCTGGCTTGTGCCATGCATGCCCCCATGCCCCCTGGCCCCAGCAGTCCCCACCCACCAACGCCCGCCTCAGTTTCCCCTTCTGAAAGCTGGGCTGACCCGGCCCAGGCAGGGAGTGTCTGTGGGCATGTGGGCAGGACCAGCGGCTCCAGGACCCTGGGGGCACCCCTGCAGGCCTGCCCCGGGCTGGGCCTCCGAGGCTCTGGAGCTCTGGCCGAGGAGGGGCAGGCAGCCTCGCTGGGGCGCTGAGGCTGGCCGGGCACTGAGGTCCACTCGGAAGAGCAGGCCTGGCCGACCCAGCACTCCAGGGACTTCCTGGATGGGGAGCTGGGATGGGCCGATGGGTGGGGGGGGCAAGAGAGGCTGGGGGCAGGGGTGGCTTGGGAGACCTGGGGGCCTGGCCCCACGAGAGTGGGGTGGCTCCCGCCCCGGCGGTCACCCCCATGCCCACCCTGTCATTATTTGATCAGGTTTCCCGTTGCAAACCTCAGGCTCCTTGTGGCTTCTTCCAGTCAGAGGATCGGCTGGGCCGTCTTCGTCCTGGCCAGGAGGGTGGGGGCCCGAGGGGGGCCTGGGCCCGCAGGCTCTGCTCCTCCAGCTACCCAGGAAGGAACCCCCCCCCTGCCGCCCTGGACAGAGGGAATTCCCGCCTCAGGCCTGGGGAGGCCCACGGTGGGAGCGTGGGTCCTGGCGCAGTAGGTGGGGGCTTTCAGGCCCCATGGGCCCCACGCCGACCCACGGCAAGAGGCAGGGGCCCCAGGAGTCACTGGCAGAGCGGAAGGCACACAGGGTGGGGGGCTGTGGGTGGGGCAGCCCACTCTTCTCTCAGGAGGATGCCAGGGGTGAGGGGAGGGCACAGTGCAGCCCCAGGACCCCTGCAGACGCCCGCAGGGACTCCAGGCCCCGGGGGTGGGGGTGGGGCACTGTCACTATTTTACCACCAAGCTGGAGAGGCCACGAGGCTCTGGGTGGCACAGGCGTGGGGCTGCCGGGGGCAGCCGGCTCCACACAGCCCGCCTGGGTCAGGTTTGGCCACATTTTTTTCTCCTGTTTCCTCCAATGAAGATGTTGAATGTTTACTCTCCTGGGGCGGGGGCGCTGCATGCCCCATGTGCATGTGGGTGCATGCGTGTGCGTGTGCCAGGCTGCTAGGGTGGGGGGTCCAGTCAGCTCCTGGCGGGACCTGAGGGGGACACCCAGCCCAGGACGCACCAAAGATGTGTGGGGTCCTGGAGGAGACTCCCACCTGGGTTCAGGGCACTTGGGCCGGCACCTGGAGGGAGGGAGGGAGGAGGACCCTGGTGTGGGGGTGGGGCTCCAGTGCCCTGCACCTGCGCACCTGCGGGCAGTGTGGCCCCTCTGCCTGACGACTAAGGAGCCCAGTGGACGCTTCGAGAGAAAGGCATGGCTGGAGCCCCAAGAGGAGAGGGCTAGCGCCGAGTCTGGGAAAATCCAGGAGGGCTGCTGAGAGGTGGTGGCGCTGCGGGTGGAGCAGGATCCGCAGAAGGCACCGAGGGCCAGCAGCGCCCAGGACGCAGCCCGGGTCTCCCCACAGCACCTCTGGAAGCCCTGGGGCCCGCCCCCCACTCTGCCCCAGCGCTGCCCCCGAGCGCGCGCCCTGGGGGAGGTGGCGGGGTCCCGAGAGAGGCCCGCCGCTGGGACGCCGTCAAAGGCCGCTAATGTTCGCTAATCCCGGCCTTTCAGGCGGCCGCGGCCCAGGCTGTTGGCCCAACAACCGGCGGCTGACAAGGGGCGCGCGGGCGGGGGGCCCTGCCCTGCCCCGCGGCCCCGCCTCCGACCCCGGCGGCCTCCCCGCCCCCGCGCCCCGCGGGGACCCAGGGCCGGAGCCGAGCCGCCCCGACGCTCGGAGGGGAGGGGCGAGGGGAGGGGGCGTGGAGAGGGCAGAGGGCGTGGGGAGGGGGCATGGGGCGAGCAGGGCTGGAGGGCAGGGCAGGGGAAGGGCAGGGGTCCCAGGGCGAGCGGCGCGGGGCAGGGAGGGGGCGCGGGGGGCGCGGGGATCCCCGGCCGCGCGGCTGTTCCCAGGCCCGGGCGTGCGCAGTGCGCTCACGTCGCGGACCGGCCGGGGGCCCCTCCGGAGCGTGACCCCGGCTTTCAGCGCCGCCTCTGGCCCGGCCCCAGAGCCTCGTTAGGGATTTAATTAAGGAGCCTCCGGGGATTTGCATAATCTCCGGGCCGCGGCTGGGAAGCCCCGGGAGGAGCCGGCGGGCGGCGGTGCTGGGGGCGGGAGCCTGGCCACGCGGGCGCAGGGGTGGCCTGGAGGAGGCCGGGGTGCAGGGGGGGCGGGAAGCTCCCCAGGCTGGAGGGCCCTTCCCCCAGGCAGGCAGCCAGGAGGCAAACAGCCCTGGGGTCCCTCCTGGGGGAGGCGCTGACTGTGCCCAGGCAGGGCACCCCGGCTGAGTAGTGGGCGGCTCCCATGCCTGCCGTGTCTGTGGGGGCTGGGAAGGGGCCTGGCTCTGGGGCCGACGCTTGGACACTGGGGGGAGATACCAGGGGCTTCCACCCTCACATTCCCAGAGCCACCGGGGCCTAGGTGGGGCAGGCAGAGGCGTGAGGGGGTCGAGAAGGGTGGTACCTCCCCTGGCATCTGACGTGGCAGAGTGACAGTGTGGCCTTGGGAGGCTGTGCAGGCCTGGGCAGCCCTCTGGGCCCAGCCCTGGCCCCGCCCCTCCCTGTGCTGGGCACCCGCCTCCCCTGGGTTCCCACAGCCTTCAAAGGGCCCCATGGGGCCTGGCTCTCACCTCCTGGCAGGCAGGGAGGGGCCTGGATGCTGGGGGCACAGCCACCACCCAGCTCCCGGCTGGCCTGGGGTCTGTCTGCATCAGGGGGGCTCCTGGCACAGGCCACAGCACCTGGGGCCCACCTTCCCTGACACAGACCCTGGCCCCAGCCCTCTGCTCAGAAGCTGCCCCGGCACCATTCCCACCTGCAGCGGCTCTTGTGGTGCCCATGAGACTGGGGGGTCCTGGGCCCTGTACCCCTGCCCCCTTCCTGCGGCTGGAGCCCCGTGTGCTTTATCAGGGCTGGCTCCTCTTTGCTTGGATCTCAACCCAGGAATCCTCTCCTCTGGGAAGCCCTCCCTGCCACCCGGTTCCCACACTGGTGTCACACTACCAGAATCGCAGGTGGGTGCCATCTCACGCACATCTCCGAGGGGCACCGGCCTATCTCGGTCACAGCACCACTGCCGGGCGCCATGCCAGAGCAGGGGCTGGCCCTTGTGCCATAGCGGGCTGTCATTCATAACCATGTGAGCTTCAGAGCCCACTTCACCTTTATCCAAAAAAAATTGTATTTTGAAATTTTATTTTAATGTTATTTGAAAGGCAGAGAGAGAGAGAGAGAGAGAGAGAGAGAGAGAGAGAGAGAGAAGGCTCCTGTCTGCTGGCTCACTCCCCAAACGCCCTCAGCAGCCGGGGCTGGAACTCCATCCGGGTCTCCCACGTGGCAGCGGCCCTAGCACTTGGGCCATCACTGGCTGCTTGCCGGAGTGTTGGCGGAGAACTGGATGGGAAGCAGAGGCCGGACTCGAACCCAGGCCCTCTGCCGAGGGGTGCGATGTCTCCACCTTCCCAAGCTGTGTTTCCGCACCCCCGTACCGGGAGGGACACAGCCCCGGGCCAGCTGGTTCTGCGGGGCGGCCTGGACAGGGGCTGCAGGTGGCGCCTGCCCTCTCCCGGAGCACAGGGGCAAAGCAGAGGGAGGCCTCAGGGCCACGTGAGCCAGGTGGCCCCTCCGCTGAGCAGGGGTGGGCACGGCTGGGTGGCCCCTGGGCCCTGGGCCTCAGGGTGGTTCCTGGAGCTTGCCCCAGAGACTCCGGGGACAGGAAGCAGCCTGGGACGCGGTGGGTCCCGAGGTCTATCCTCGCATCAGGCCCTGACCCCTGCCCTCCGATGCCCTGGGGACATCCTTGAGCCCTAGGCCTGGGGAGAAGGGGCTGCAGGCGGCCAGGGGTGACCAGGGACAGGCGCTGTGGCCGCGAGAGCTCAGGAGAGGGTCGTCTCCAGCAGGAGGCTGGGTGGAAGGGGCCGGAAGCTCCTGCCACAGAAATCAGCTGTCCTGCTGGCCTGGGGTCCCTGCCCCGCCTCTGTCTGCCATGACCCTCGCTTAGTCCGGAGGGTGACTGCGGGTGGACGCCAGTAGCCTGTGTGACCCCCCCCCCCATGGCCCAGGGGCCAGGGCCAGGCCCCAGGGACTCTGGGGGCGTGAGGGCAGAGCGTGAGTGCTGGTGTGGGGCTGTGGGCTACCAGGGGCTCCTGTAGGGTCGAGTGGGCAGCTGAAAGCCAAAAAGTCCCAGCCAAGCCGCCGGGGCGCACAGCCCCGCAACCTGGGCAGGCCCCAGAGCACCCGTGGCCGCGTGGCTGCGTGGCCACAGGAGGAGGGGGGAGAAACTGTCTGGCTTCCACTCATTCCCACTTGCATTGTCTGTTAGGGCAGCTCCCAACCCCCGGTCTCCCCTGACCCGGAGTGGGCGCCGGCCAGGGCCCCGGGGGACCTTCCCTGGACCCCCGCTCTGGCCCTGACCTTCAGCCTGGAGGCCGCTGGGCAGGCCCCCGACCTGCCACCCCAGTGGCCTGAGCCAGCCGCTCCTGAAGGGGCCTTTCTCTGAGCCCCCGCCTGCCCGGTGCCCAGCCCCGCTGCTGGCGCCTCCCAGCTCGGCAGCCACAGCCCCGATGTTGCTTTAATAAAACAAAGTTTTTCTTTCGTGCGCGGCCTCCAGCGGTGAAAGGGCCGATTTACGGAGCCGGCGCCCGGGCCGCCCCACCCGCCCTGCGGTGGCGCTGGCCGGGGCGCGGGTAATTTATAGCTTCAACTTCGCACACTCGCGCTGGGCCGGCCCCCGGCATGACTGGGCCCTTTATCCCGGCCCCGGCCGCCAGGACGCTCACAGGCCGCTTTCAGAGCGCTCTCGCTGCCGCCTGGCCTCGTTCCCTGCGCACCTCCAGCCCGCGGCACCGGGCCGCCAGCACACCGGGCTGTTTGTCCTTGGTGGCAGCCCCGGGCCACCGAGCCACAGGCAGGAGATCTGGGCTGGCCCCAGCAGGAGCAGTTTCAGTCCTTCCCTGCCAGGACACTGGGGACTTGGGGCAGGCGCCAGCCGGCACAGCCTGCGGGAGCCCCTGTGCCCACAGCCGTTCCGGGGGATCTGTGAGCAGCCAGTGGGGGTCCTGCCCCTGCCAGCAGCCCCACCCCAGAGAAGAATGGGGGTGGGGGCTCCTGGGAGAACCTCAGAAGAAATCAACTGCAACATCACCCGTGTGGCACCTACCCGTGAGACCCGCCCTGGTGTCAGACACAGGCTCACGGCACCCGTGTGGCCTCACGTGCACAGTGCACAGGCGCACACACCAGCGCACTGGGTGCACACGCACGTGGGTGTGGCCTGTCCTCAGCGGGGCTTCCTGACCTGGACGGATGCCCTGCCACTCGGCTCTGACCCCCAGCCACTGGGTGGGCTCCCTAGGACACAGAAGCCCCGCTCCTGCCCAGGCCAATGGAGTGGGGGTCAGAGCGCCCCCCTTCCCCAGAGCATGTGTGTCCCTGCCCCCCAGCCCCGAGGACCCTGACCAGGGCCCGGCAGCTCAGGCCTCAGCCTCTGTGTCTGCTGACCTTGGGGGCTGCTGGGTCAGCCCCGGGGTGGCTCCGTGCTCCCCAGGGCCCTTTCACCCCCCCTCAGCCCTGCCCCACGTCCACCTGCTGCCTCTGGTGTCTTGCACCGTCCAGTGTGGCTCTGACTGGAGCCTCTGTCTGCTCCCCTCGCATACCAGCACCCCCCAGGGATGAGGCTCCCAGCACTCGGAGCACCGCTAGGCCAGAGCCCAGCTCAGGTGTCTCTGAGAACTGGAGGGGCTGAGGGGGAGGAGCCGGGGCAGCAGGCGGGGCTGTGGGGGTCACCCGGTTCCGTCCCCCCTCCATCACCAAGGAGCCTCAGAGGTGCCCCCAGCCCACGTCCATCCTGGAGCCAGGGAGGAGGGAGAGGGAGCTGGCTGCAGGCCGCCTCGTGCTGCCAGCGGTGCCCTGGGAAGGCAGACGCTGCGAGGTACTGGGGGGTGCAGAGACCCAGGCGGCGGCACCTGGGGCTCCCCACCTGGCCGAGGGCGACACCCCGGGCTGGGGTTCAGGTCCTCGTCCAGGGTCAGGAAAAGAAATGGCAAGTGCCCAGGGGAAGAGACCGGGCAGGGGGTGCTGCAGGCCCCCCTCCCACCCGCAGCCCCAGCAGGTCCCCCGGGGGCCCCGGCCCTCTCTGTCTTCACAGGGTTTCCAGGGTCTCTCGTGGGAGGCCGGGAGGGGCCCAGTGCGAGGGCCCGACAGGGTTAACACTGCTTGCTGCCACCGTTGTGTTGGCCATCATTAAAACCCCATCTCCTGCCTGTGTCCCGGCCCTTGGGGCCTCCTGGGGGCCTTTGTCTCACTTTCTAAGGCTCTGACAGGATCGGCTGGGTGGGGGCCCCAGGAAGAGCGGGGACTGCGGCATACAGGCCCCCCCACCCCCCAGTGCTGGTGCCTCCTCTGCCAGGATGCCAGCCCAGAGCCCCGCCCAGCACGCCCTGGCACGGGCCAGGCTGGGCGGGCGTCCCCTAAGCCCAGCCCAGGACAGATCCGCCCCAGCCGCACCCCGCAGCCATCCCCGTGCGGCTCCCAGGAGTGGGGCAGAGCCCCCCCCCACATTTGCCCACGCTCCGGTGCAGGTTGCTAGGAGCTGGGGTGGGGGTGCCGGCTGTGGATGGCGGTGGAGGATGCTGGCAGGGGGCGGGGTGCGGGGGACAAAGCCCGGCTATGATTAAGTCGTCTGCCCAGAGGCGCCACGCACACAGCCCTGCCGGTGGAGGGCTGCCCCTGCCCACGCTCCTGGGCCGTTGCTGTCCCCCGGATGCCTGTCCCAGCCAGGTCCCCCAAGGCCGGGGCTGTCCCCAACCCTGTGGCCTCCACTGCCTAGGCCGTCATCCTCTTGTCCCTCCGGCTCTGCCACTGGCCTGGAGGTGACCACGGAGGACCCAGGGCCTCAGTGGCTGCAGGAGCGTCCAGCCACCCCCACAAGCTCCTCTGCAGCCCTGTTCGCCCCGCCCCCGAGCCCACCAGGGCCCTGCTGCTCATCACGGCGAGGGTAGAGGTCTGCTGTCCCTCCGTCCGGGAGCTGGGGCTCTGTAGCCTCCCTGCTGGCCCCCACCCTTCTGCGGGACCCTGGCCTGGGCCTCTCAGTCCCCTCAGCCCTGAGGTGGAGGAATGACCCCACTGGCTGGTTGGGGAGGGTGACTGGCGGGTAGGGGGCAGCCCCTGTCTCTGAGCCTCTGCTCCGGGCAGAGTCCTGGAAGGCAGGGCCAAGGTGCCCACCCCGCAGCGGGCAGTGTGATGGCTGGGGGGGGAGCCCCCAGGCAGGACGGCGGCCAGTGGCCAGCTCCCCGGGAGGCCTTGTGTGCGGAGCCTAGCCTGCCTCCCAGGGTTCCCGGCGCCCCCTGCCCTGTGTCTTCTCTGTGGTCTTGGGCAGGCGAGCACAGACCGGACGCACAGAGAGAGCAGCGTCCTGTCCCCTGACCCCCACCCCACAAGCTGGGACAGGGAGGACTTGGCCACAGCCCCTGCTCAGGAAGGAGGCACTCTGGAGTCACCCCAGCTGTCCTGCCTAGGCCTGGGGCCTACAGGACAGCCTGCCCTGGGCCCCCGTGGCCAGCCAACCCGCCAGCACTTCCAGCCCAGGTGTGCCTGCCCTGCCGGCCCCGCCCCGGCGGCGTGGGCCGCGGTCAGCTGCCCCCCATCGGACAGTAGGTGGGGCCTGGTGTCTCTGCTCTCAGGTGTGAAAGGGGTCACCCCACCTGGGCAGGGCAGGAGGCCAGGCCCTACCCGGCCCAGGACACCCCACTGGGCCTGCGGGGTCTGTGGCTCCCCCAGTGCCCCTGACCTCCCAGCTGGGGGCTCACCTGGGCGTGGCCACACCCATGGGTGGAGACTGTCCCTCCCAGCTGGACCTTCTGTGGCCTGTGTGCAGCTTACAGAGCTGCGCCCCTCCCTCCTGGGGCCAGTGGCTGTGGGGCTGGGGCGGGTGGGACCCTGCCCCACTCACTGAGGCCTTGGGTATGCCTGCCGCCTACCAGGCCCCCTCCCCCCAGGCCCGCCTGCTGCCCCTGCCGGCTCCTCTTCATCCCCTCCACGCCACACCCCCCAGAGGTTACGGGGACACACTGATCGGCAGTCTCCCCCTGCAGGTGAAGGCTCCTGGCCCTGAGCTCGTCCCCAGTAGTGCAGGGACAATGCCCGTGGTCAGTGTTTGCCAGATGGACAGAGGGGTGGGCGGGCAGTTCCGTGGGTGGGAGCTTGCATGTTGGGCTCCTGGTCGGCTAGGGGTCCCAAGGTGACTGTGGGCTACACAGCTGCAGGAAGAGGGGTGGGGCCGTGGGGGGCAGAGTGGGAGAAAGGAGGGTTGTCTCCCCAAATCCTGGGAGCACCCAGAAGTGTGTGAGGGGAAACCCAAGGGCAGGTGTGGCACCCACAGGCTGACCCCTCGAGCCCGGGTGCTCCTGGCACTAGCACTGTAGGATCCCAGAGTGCAGCCCAGGGTCAGCCCCATGGGGGTGGAGCCTGGCATTGTGGGGGCAGGGATCTGGGGTGTTAGTGCCTCGGGGAGCCTGGCGTGCACCCCCATCCCTGCTGCTTCCAGTGGGCGCGAGGCCTAAGGATGAGGTCACGTCTGCTGTGGGTGCCCTGGGCCTCCAGGGGAGCCGCAGGTGGGCACTGGGCCCGGGGTCTTGACCCTGCCAGCCCCCCACCCCATCCACCCACTCAGGGCATCCCAGAGGCGCCCCTATACCCGGCGGTCAGCATGGCTGTGTCTTCACGGGTCTCTCCCCTCAGGCACTTGCCTATCTCTGGCCGTGGGGGGAGGAGGCAAGGTGGAGCCCCCCAGGAGCAGAGCCGGGAAGCAGAGGGAGCAGTCACCTGGGCAGGCAGCCGGGAGGATCTCTGTCCTGTGCCTGCTCTGCAGGTGGACACTGAGGCCAGTGTCTGCAGGTCAGGGCCAGGGGTCTCTGGCCGAGCCAGGGCAGCACCAGGGGCCCGGCTGCCGGCCCAGAGTGGTGGGCTTGCTGCAGCCTGCCCTGCCCTGGGCAGGGGCAACTGGGGAGCCCAGGCGGGCGCAGAACCGGGGATGGCCCCGTGCCCGCTGCACCCCTTGCCTGCACGGGGCCCGCGCCCCACCTCACCGCTCCCAAGGCTGGGTGGCAGGAGTAGGCGGGTGCCGGGCAGACATCAGGCCGCCGCCTCCACAGGACAGGCCGGGAAGCCAGAGGGGCAAATCTTGTTAGCAGGCGGACTTCCGAGCCCACGCCACTGACCGCCTGGCGACCTTCCTCCTGCCCAGCCGGGGGCGGCAGCCGAGGCCCCCTCCACCCGCCCCCACCCTGTGCTGCCCCCACCCCGCCTCCCTGTGCATCTCGGGTGCCCACCTCTCCACGGCCGTCCCTGTCCGGAATGGTGCCCATTGGCTGAGCAGGCTCCTGGGGCCCTGGCTGAAGGGGGACGTGGAGGTCCTGCTCGCTCCCAGCTCCACTCACAGCCTGACCAGGGGGCCTCTGGGCCAGGCCCTGGACTTCCCTTGAGCTGGACGGTGTCATGCTCACTCCTTCGCAGCCAGCAGTTCTGTGTCCCGTGCTGCAGGCGAGGAACTGCCGGGCCCGCACGGGGGCCCCTGGGCTCCAGCTGACCTGCTCCAGAGTCCCTGCCGGCCCCCCGCACAGGAGGCTCCCAGCCTGCAGGGCCCTTGGGTGGGGCCGTCGCGCCCCGAGCCTCAGCCTTCAGGTCTGTAAAATGGAGAAGTGTGAGACCAGCAGCCTCCCCTGCGGGGCGCCACCTCCTTGGCCACGCGCCTGTGCCCACACCCACGGTTGGCCTCGAGTGGGCCGTGGTCTGTGTGCCTGGCCCCGGCTCCATGGGCAGCCTGCCCGCCAGCGGGGCCCCATCTGGAAACGATCGTGCTCGGCCCTGAAAGATATAATTAAAATATATTGGGCTGGAGGCTCCCGCGGCTGGGGCATGATGCTCGCTGGTGAAGAAATCGGATCACGCGGGCTGGCGGGTGGGGGTGGGGGTGGGGGTGGGGTGCTGTCTTCGCGGCTTCAGGGCCCCAGGGCTCCACGGTGTCACTGCCCCTTGTCCCCAAGTGATCCCGTTCTCAGGGGCGGGGGTGGGGAGGGGCAAGGAGCGGTGCCCAGGGCAGCCACGCAGGCAGCCGCATGCCTGGGGTCCCTGGGGCCTGCGGTCCGGGGCTCGCACCTGGGCGGTTGGCAGAGACCCCAGCTTCGCCCTGCTTGGCTGGGTGTCCCCGCCAACCTCAGCCCTGGGGTGCCAGTGAGATCCAACCTGGGGTGGGGGAGCCTCCGGACGTGGGGGCCACGGCTGGGGGAGCCTGGGGGCTGGGACAGGGCCCGGCTGGCAGTGGTCACCTCTCCCTGCCCGGGGGTGTCCACCCTTGTCCTGCGCACCTCTCTGCACAGCACCCCATCCTAGGGTCAGGCTCCAAGGAGCCGCCATCCCTTCCCTGTGAAAAACAGTGGCCTCCACCCTGCCCGGGACTGTCAGCCTCCTCTGGGGAGAAAGCGGGGACGCCCCGCCTCAGGAGCTGTCCGAGCCCCCCCCCCCAACACCGCTGTTCTGGCCTGAGTGCCTTCTGTGACAGGCACCTGCTGTCTGCCCACCTGAGCGCCCCCATATCCTGGCAGCCTGGTCAGGACCCCCAGAGCAGGCTCCATGGCCTATGCCACCTTGAAGTCCATGGGGCCCCTGGTGCCAGGCTGCCCCGGGGCTGGCCAGCTGCCGCCCGAGGACCGATGGGTGAGCGGGGCTGGATTAGCCCAGGGTTCAGAGCTCAGAAGTCACACTCTGGGGCATGTAGTGGTTGGTCCCCACCACACCTTGCCCACGTGGCATGCGTGAGCCCTGGTCCCCAGCCCAGGCTCGCCCTGGCCGAGGCCACTGCTTCTCTGGACTTGGGTCCACAGGCCAGGATGCCCACCCCGAAGTGGACCCATGTCCCGATGGGCGGCCGGCCCTGAGAGCCTGGCTCTGGGTTCTGGTGTGGAGAGGGAGCTGGGCAGAGGATCCCTGGGTTCATGAACAGGAAGTACTGGGATGGGCATGGGGGCCCTGGGCCAGACAACCAGGCTGGGGCGCGGGCACTTCCCGGCCCCCCAAGGGCCCCTGGCCCTTAAGTGAGGCCCCAGCCCGGATCGCCCCAGGGCCTGCTGGGTGGCCTGAGGCAGGGCTGGGCCCCAGAGCTGTTGTCCCTGTAGTCCTGGTGGTTCCTGGGGAGGCGGGGTGCGGCTCTAGGGACTGTGTCCTTCCACAGGTGGAGGTCAGGGGCCTGGGCCTGGGCCTTGGGTGTGGAAGTTCGTGGGAAGTCGGGGCGGGGCAGCGCCTGGCCTACAGCTGGTAGCAGGGGCAGGGCGGGGCGGGTACCCTGGGCCTGGGGCCCTGTCTCGTCCTTCGCCTGTGCTCAGCCCCTGCCCGGCGCCCTCACCCAGCGGCCCCCCCACCTCACGGCCCCGGGCCCTACTTCCTCCTCCAGTCTGGGCGGCTCTGGCCTCACCCGGCTGTCCCCGGCCCAGCAGGGGCGCGTCAGGCTGGGCCCCGGTGGGGTACCCGGGGCGGACAAGCCTGGGCTGGGAGAGGGCACATTCCTGCATGCTGGGTGTGTGGGGAGGGGGTTCCTGGGAGCACAGAGAGCCCCTGGCACTTCCTGCTTGGAGAGACAGGACAACAGCAGACATTGCGATTGCGCTGGGCCCCGGGGGGACCCTGGACCTGGCCATCGAGGACGTGGGCTCCCTACCCAGGGATGCTGCGGCACCCTGGCTGCCCTGAGCCCCACTGTTCCATCAGAGCCAGGTGGGGTACGGCCATGCAGGCCAGGGGCCGGGGGGATGGGTGAGCTGGGCGCCATGGCTGTGTGACCCCCGGCAAATCCCGGTGCTGTGGGGCGGGGTCTGGGAGCGGCCCACCCCGCCCTGCCCGAGGGGTGAAGTGAGCTCATGTTCCTGGCACAGCACCCCGGGTTGGAGGGAGCCGGCGGCTCAGTGGGCACGTCGGGGCAGCATGCATCCCGCCCCAGCCCACCTGGCCAGGTGGGGTCTCTGTGGACCCCCTCGGCGAGGGAGAGGTCAGGCAGTCTAGCCGAGGGCCCCCTCCCCCTGCTCAGGGCATGGAACGCTGGCCAGAGAGCAGGGTGAGCAGTAGGGCCCAGTCCCTAGCGCTCCGGCTGCGCCTAATCTCGGCGGTGGGGGGGGGGGGCAGTGAAGGGAAGCGGCTGTGAGTCAGGCCCTGGGGGTGGGGTGCCTTGCCTGTGAGCAGCCCTCCTGGTGGGTGCATGGTGCAGTGGCTGTCCCTGGCAGGCTGTGGGGCAGGGCCTCCCTGGCATCTGGGTTGCCCGGGCTGCCTGGACTGGTGCAGGACCCCGTGTGGCCTGTGTCCCAGCAGGGGTCCTGCTCAGCCGCTGACCTCTCTGGAGGCTCGTGTGTCCCCCGAGCTGCTAAGCCTTGGGCGAATGCTGGCACGTGGGAAGCCCTGAGCTCTCCAGCCCAGGGGCACAGCAGAGGGGGCTGAGCCTCCCGGGGGGGGTGCAGATAGGGGTGAGTGGCCTCCAAGGGCAGAGAGCACGAGACCCGCACAGGATGCCCCTGGCCCTCCTCCTCAGCAGGATGCCACTGAGCCCCAGGCCTGCTCTGTCCCCTTGCTCTGTGCCACCCCAGTAGATGGCCTGTCCACAGCCACACCCCAGGGGTCTTCGCGCCTCTGGGTCCTGTCCTTTACTGAGTGGCGGGAACCCTGGGACTGGGCTGGTGGGGCTCTGCCCTTGCCTTCTGCAGTCAGCTTTGGGCCCTGGGTGTTGCCTCAGCGCTGGGGCCTGGCCCAGGGGTGGGGCATAGGGAGGAGGGGTGCAGGGCTCTGGGCAGGGGCAGGCAGCTCCGAGCTCACTGGACACCCCAGGCAGAAATGCAGGGGCTTGCTGGGCTCCGCGGGACCCTCAGATTCCAGCTCAGGGCGATGTCCAGTGTAGGCCCCCAGCTGTGCTGGCCGAGGGTCCGTGTGTCCCACACTCCATGAGCAGCCCTGTTCTCGCCATCTCTTCCATCAAAACCAAACACAAGGGGGTCCTGCACGAGCCTAGCTGCACCCCCAGCTCCCTCTTCCCTTGTGTGTGGGGCTCTGAAGTTCCCTGGGACCACAGCCAGGGGTCAGCGGTAGGGGGTAGGCAGGGAGGACAGACAGCAAGGGCCACCGAGGGGATGTGGGGTAGGGAATGATGGCCCAGCTGCTGCCACTGCTGGCCTGCAGGAAGCCGCGGTGGGTGGGCTCCGGGAAGGGGCTCCTGGGACATGCACACTACTCGTTCATCCCAGCAGGAGGCCAGCGAGAGGGCTGAGGCTGGACAGTGCTGGCCGTTAAAAGCATGAGATGCAGCACCCCTGTTCTCCTGGCAGGGCTGGGCAGGGAGAGGCCAAGTCTTGCACAGACCCCATTGCAGATCCCCACCCCCAGGCCGGCCTTGTTGGGGTGGTGAGTGGTGTGACCACGTGGCCGTGGAGGGTGGCTGGGGCAATGAAGCCGTGTGGGGACAGACATGGCCCCTCAGCACCCCAGGGCGTGTCCTGGAAACGTGGGCGAGACCCCGGGGTTGGCCATCCCAGTCAGGCCAGCAGGAGGGGTTCAGGCTGTTCCAATGGCGCCCTCTGCGGGCCGCTGGTCTCAGCAGCTTGGGTGCAGCAGCCTGGCTGGGTCAGGGCGACAGCAGGGAGTGCACCAAGCAGATGCCTGGGCTCGGGCGGAAGCCCCTGCTCGGCCTTGCCGGCTGTCCCCAGGCACACCTATTTCTTGGGGGGCTGCCCACTGGGCCCCGAGGCTCCAGTGATGGGGGTCAGCCTGGGCTGGGGGCAGCACCTGATGGCTGGGAGCAGAGAGCTGGGCCTGCAGGCTGGGCCCTGGGCAGCCACGTGGCCCTTGGTGTCCACTCACCCCCAGCTGGTGGACCCTCAGAGGGGTATGGGTGGGCTTCTTTGAACGCGGCTGCAGCTGCCTGTCCAAGCTGTGGGGGCTGGGGACTGGGGTCAGGGGGTCGAGTCCCAAGAGGCCTCCTGGTATCTCTCCGCAGCACTCCTCATGCAAGGCCCTGGGGTCTTTTTTTTTTTTTTAAAGATGTTTTTATTGTATCCATTTGTAAGGCAGAGTGAGCCCCTCAGTGCACCGGTTCACTTCCTAAGGGGCGGCAACATGTAGCCAGGCCAGGCCAGAGATGTGTGCCAGGAGGGGCCGAGCACTTGGGCCGCTCTCTGCTGCCTCCCAGGGGAATTAGCAGGGAGCTGGAGCTGGCGCTCACCCTAACCAGCCACCGGGCCCTCTGAGCTCATCTCCCCCCAGGCCCCTCCACCTCGGGGAACTCAGGGCAGGCTGGCAAGGCCCGACGCCGGGCCCATGGCTCCACGGCACAGGGTGGGTGGTTCAGGGACCCTGCCTCTGGCCCGCGGGAAGGGGCTGCCCCCAGCACCCCAGGCCCCGCCGCTGTGTGCCTCCAGGAGACACCCACTCAGCCACACAAGGCCCTTCTGTCACGCCGTCCAGCTGCCTCACGGGGCCTACCGAGTGGACTCCAGGCATGGCTCAGGAGGCCCCGGCAGCTCGGGGTGGGGTGGGAGGAGGCCCAGCCCTGCCCAACGGCTGGACAGGTGAGGGTGCTGAGGACCCACTGCCTGCCCGAAGCTCTCAAGCCACGGGGGCCCAGGTCCCCCCAGCTTCTCGTCCAGGCACCCCGACTGCAGCAGCAGATACAGCCCACCTATGGCGGCTCCAGCTCTCCCCAGCTAGTAGTCACTGGTCGCTCACCCGTGAAGTGGGCGCCCAGCTCCTCAGCGCCTCCTGGTGGGACTGAGCAGCCGGCTGGGAGGTGCTGGGTTGGGTCAGGGGCGAGGCCTGAGGCCTGGGCAGTGTCCTCCCAGCACAGCTGCCAGCAGCTCGGCTCCTGTCCTGTCCCCGCTCAGGCCGAGCTGCTGCTGGCGGCTCAGCTGTCCCGAGCTCCTGGCCCACTCCTGCCTCCTGGCAGCCACCAGATGACCCCGTCCCCGCGCCACAGCCTCTGGTGGTAGCAGGGTCGCTGTGGGGCTGAGGCAGGTCCAGGGCCCCTCCCAGTGCCGGGCCCTCACCACGGCCATCAGAAAGCCTGCTGTGGCCCACAGTCCCTCTCCAGGCTGCGTGGACAGCGAAGCCCCGCTGGCCTTGCCCACTTCACTGGCCGGTGCCTTTGCCTGCTTCTTGGGGCAGCACCAGCCCCCAGCACGGGGTGAAGGGCCCATTCTCAGCCCTGCCCCGGCCGAGGGGAGTCAGGGCTGAGCCGCCACCTGCTGGGAAGGGCTCCTGGGGCTGTGAGCCCCCTGCACCTGTCCCCGGGGCTCAGCGGAACCCCCCTCAGTGCCCCAGGCCAGCGGGGCTGCTCCAGGGGGTGAGGCACAAGCGGGGGCCTCGTCTGCAGCCAGCCCAACTTGCACTCAGAGACGCTGCTGCTTGTCCACACTGGGCAGCAGTTCTACCTCCTGCTTCTCTGGGGATGGCAGACGGAGCTGGGCGGTGCTAGGAGCAGGGGTGGCCACAGGGCCGCTTCTGCAGGGAGACGCACTGCTCCGGATCCTTCCCACCATCCAAGTGCCACACGCGCTGGCCGCAGGGTGCGTGGCCACACCCGTGTCCAGCGTCTGGGGCTCCAACGTGCAAGCTGGGCTCCCCTGGCCTCCTGGGGCCACCAGCTTGTCCCTGCCCGTCCGTGATGCCTGCCACCTGCCGCCCAGCGGTGCCCTCACTGCTGGGACACTGCACAATCCAGATGGCGACAGCCCACAGCAACCTAAGGGGACTTTATTCAGCAACCTACAGAAACCGGCTAGAACCAGCAGCGAGGCTCAGATGCTCAGATCTTCTCCATCTTGGAGATGAGGTCATCACAGATCCGGGTCAGCTCCTCGTTCTCCTTCACCTGGGAGGGAAGCGACCGTGGCTTCTGCGAGCGGACTGGGGGGCGGGGAGGGGCTGGCCCCAGGGCCTGGGCAGAGGTGGCCGGGGACCCTGGGCCTCACCTTCTGTTCCACAGCCTTCTCCAGTGACTGGATCTGCATCTGTGCCTTCCTCATGCTCGCCTGGAAGGCCAAGGCCTCTGCCTGGGCCTTGCTGCGGACCTGGGCGATCTCCTCGCTCGCCCTGGGCAGACAGAGGGCAGAGGCTGAGCTCCGCTGAGCTCCACCGAGCCTGCCGCCCCCGCCGCCCCCACCGGGCTGGCCGCGGCGCTCACAGCTTGAGCTTCTCCTCGGCGTGGGCCTTCAGCGCCTGGTACCTCTGGGCCTCCTTCTCCACCCGCGCCACGTAGTCCTCCACGCACTTCTTCAGCGACTCCTCGTTCTGGGGAGGAGCACCCACACGCTGCCCCCTCTCACGCCACCCAGGCCTGCAGCTCGGGGACCCTGCACAGGCCACCCCTGCGAGCTGACAAGGGGTGACGGCAAGGACTGCCTGGCGCCTGGACACGGTAGAGGGGACAGGCTGCAGGCTGGCAGCCGACACCAGCGTGGTGGGCCCGGCATGGGGGCCGCCTCCCCCCAGGTTCAACAGGGCAAAGTGCCTGCCACCTGTGTTCCCCTGGCTGCCCCGCCCACTGCCCCGACACGGACACGCTTGCCTCTGCACAGGTGCTGCCCCTCGCTGGCTGGGAGGAGTCGCCACTGTGCGCAGCGGGCGTCCCCGCGGGGGTCCCCTCCCCGCCACCTGCTGCCCGCAGCCACGGGCAGCACCCGGTTCCACGCCTCCACTTCCTGGGGGACTTGGCAGCCCCTGACCCCAGCTCCTCCCTGCCCCCGGCGTCCAGCCCAGCGCTGCCTCTGCACACAGGACAGTGGCTTCTCATGTGCCCGTGGAGCTCCCGACACGGACACAGACATGGGCACGGGCCGAGGCAAGGGAGGCAGTGGGGGGCGGCGCCGCAGCATGTCCGTCTCCGGGGCAGGCGGCCCAGTCCGAGGGGCCCCATATCCAGGCCCCGCCAGGATGGCCGATAGCGCCGTCATGTGCCAACAGGGCTGGGGGCTGCTGCTCGGTCTGAGGGCCCCTGGGGGCGTCTCCTGCCCGGCTCTGTGCTCATGACCCTTCCCCTACTCGCTCTGCAGAACTGCCTGTGGCAGTACCTCCATGGAGCACTCGGTTTATTTCTGCGGGCGGTTCACCCTGACCCCCAGGCACCCAGCGAGGCCCCGGCCAGCGGTCAGCCTTGCTGTCTGGCAGCTGGCAGAGCCGCCCCGTCTCCGACCCCAGGCTCCAGGCACCCTGGGCTGCCCTCGGACGACTGCACAGCAGGCCCAGGCCAGCTTCCCCCGCTGTGCCCAGGCCCGGCCTGGCCCTGGTTCACCGTGTACCACGCTGAGTGGTCCTTCCCCAAGCCCCATCGACGGGCCAGCCCCGCTGTCCACTCCAGGCTGCGCTGCGGCCCCCGGGGCGGGGCGGGGCGGGGCGCGGGCAGCCCTACCTTGCGGTAGCCGCTGATCACCTCCTTCTGCTTCTCGAAGCGCTTGAAGAGGTCAGAGAAGGATTTCTCTGTGGAGCTCAGGTCTGCGGCGAGCTGGTCCCTCTCTTTCAGAACCTTCTGGACTTCCGCTTTGGCAGCTTCCTTCTGCTTCTGGACCTCCTCTGCAGAGCGAGCGGGCGGGCGGGGTCGGGGAGCCGGCACGCCAGGCGCCAGGGCGCTGGCAAATGTAGGCCCGCCAGATGGCCCTCCCACCGTGTGGGCCAGGCGGACCCAGGGCCCAGCAGACAACCGCCCTCAC